>PVIH01002803.1:0-177416 GCA_004025045.1 Sigmodon hispidus
CTGCCCCTGCCCCAGAGAGCGCTGGGATTCTGCAGCCAGCGCTGGGTCCCGGAAGTGGAACCAGCAACAATGGGAGCTCAACTCTCCCTCCCAGGCTGGGATAAAGGCACTGAGGCCTCTAGCCCCCTCCTGACCTCTGGGCGGGGTCCGAATCCGCCCCTCTGAGACCCCAGCAGTTGGTTCGCTCAGTTCGAGGTCGAGGCGGGGTTTCCCTCAGCAGGAGCCGTGGAAGTGGTCAGGGACAGCGTCCACCTGCCCCTGCCCCAGAGAGCGCTGGGATTCTGCCAAGCATCTGTATCTATTTACTTCTAAGAAAAGTTCAAGTCCCAACTCAATTATAAGTCAAGGCTGGCTTTGGAGTTGGAGTGTAGCTCTCTCTTTCTCTAAACCCAAGCATGCTTGTTAAAGAAAATGCAAAATATCTATATTGTATCAGAAAAGTGACCTGATATAAGATGGAAGAAAAAACAAAATTAAGGGACTATTTTACTGCTACTAATCTCATGATCTTTTAGTCTATTTTAATAAATTTAATATAAGATTTATAAAATTAATATATATTTTAAACTTTTGTCATAATATTAATGGTCATATGAAGTGCTAATTCTAGAAAAAAGGCTTCATCTAGTTTCCTGTACATTGTTTTTGGGTTTGAATTTCTAGCAGCTTTCTGCAGTGATGATACCTGTTACCTTTGAAGTCTCCAAAAGGAAGATAGAGCCCCACAATGATGATTTTTACATGAACTATGTCAATACCATTAGGCTGATAAACATCAACCAGGGATCAGTTTTGTACTACAAACTGCTCAGGACAATTTTGAGGTGGCTAGCTGAGATGATTCAGACTCACAAACTATTTTAGCCAGGACTTGAGACAAGCCCTGCACTCTCCAATTATGCAGAGACTGAACAACAAAATAATGCAACTACCTCTCTCAGGACTTGACAATAAACCCAAATTTTTCCTTCCAGGATCCACTAAGAAATTCATCACCACCAGATAGCAGGAAGTAAATTTAAGAACAAGACACTCATATTCCCAATAGCGGGGGTAGATGGCTTTAGTCTTTAAGTGAGTTATGGATAATTGTCATTGTTTAGGGTGATTTGTTACAAATTGTTATTGGTAATGATCAGAAAAAAGGCTGAGACTTTTTTCTCTGCCCCACACCTCTCCTTCTTCCTTCCCCTACCCCTACCCTTCCCTGGATATCCAGATTCCAAAAAACTCTAAAAGGCAAAAAAAAAAAAAAAAAAAAAAAAAAAAAAAAAAAAAAAAAAAAAAAAAAAAAAAAAAAAAAAAAAAAAAAAAAAAAAAAAAAAAAAAAAAAAAAAAAAAAAAAAAAAAAAAAAAAAAAAAAAAAAAAAAAAAAAAAAAAAAAAAAAAAAAAAAAAAAAAAAAAAAAAAAAACACCAGGAAAAAGGCTAAACAAGGAAAATTAGATTTAGGGTTCTTGTCTGAGATAAAGAGATATAGATATAATAGAATAAAAGGGTAGATTATTGAATATACTTTTAAAAAGCAACTACTTGTTTTAAATATTTTACATTGGATTGGATTTTTGTATGTTGTATACAAATTGTGTATATTGATACAAAGTTTTGTTACTGTACATAGATGTCTACTCTTGTTCAAGGTATTTTACCTATGCACTTCATCTAACAATGTGATATAAATTGCTAGTCCTGGAAAAGTATTATTACCAACTATTCAGGATATAAAGAAATGCAAGTTAGTAGTTAATAGTTACAAACAAATTTATAGTCATTGCAAATATGTTCTTAAGGTCAAACAGAGATATATTTTAGATAAACAGGTTATCACCAAACACTTCAGAGATCTACAGAATATTGCATTGAAGATATTTTAATAACATGGGTTCTTTTTATTTTTATGATGAGACATGCCTGCTCCTAGCAGCACCAGTCTACTTCAGAGAAGATGATGGGTATGAAAGAAACTCCATATAGAGTTGACTTTCTTTGTGGCAAAGTTTGCCACTGGCAAGAAAGTGATCTTTTCTCCTCTGCTGCCAGTATAATATCCAAAAATGGACAAGCAGGACACACAAAAAAGACAGGGTAAGAAGGTCTTTAAGAATATCCTACTTCGGGGCTGGAGAGATGGCTCAGCGGTTAAGAGCACCGGCTGCTCTTCCAGAGGACCGGGGTTCGATTCCCAGCACCCACATGGCAGCTAACAACTGTCTGTAGTTCCAGTTCCAGGCAAACACCAAGGCAAATAAATAAATAAATAAAGTTTAAAAAAATTTAAAAAAAAAAAAAAGAATATCCTACTTCATAGAGAAGTCTGTCAGATAAGGCAGGCTTGTAGGCCGAAGATGGATGCCTCAACATTGCAGAGGAATTTGGTGGCTGTTTCTGTCATTTTATAATTTTTACAGTTTTTGGAAGTTTCTTGCTTGTATTTCCTGTTTACTCAGTTAATATTATTTTCTTCTGGGGTCTCTGAGGGAGCTGAAAATTAGTTATAACTTTCCTAGTTACAGTTTCAGAAAAGAAACTCAGATGTAAAGTGTTTAAGTTTGAGAGACATCAAGGAATAGTTTTCAGTTGGTAATACAAATTAGATAGAAAGTGAACTAGGTATAATCCTTTGAACTCATCAAGATAGGATATATAATGAAGTACTTTCTCTGAGTTTGTCAATTGTTAATGGACTGGACATTATTGATGTAATTATTGCTTGCATATAGTTATTGTACTTATTGTATAGTGTTTCTTATTAGTTATAACCTTTTCTTTTTGACACAAAATGGGATGTGGTGATATATTGTATATCTAATAAAGTTTGCCTGATAAATCAGAGGGCAAAACTAAATCACATTTAGCCATGAAAGTCAAGGAGTGATGACTTGTGCCTTTAATCTCAGCACTCAGAAGCACAGGTCTTTCTGGATCTCTGTGAGTTCAAGGCCAAACAGACTGAGGGGGTGGTGTCACAAACCTTTAATCCTAGCGCTAGGAAAGTTGAACCAGGAAGTGAAATATCTGGGTGGAGAATGATAAGACTGAAGGAGGCAGGAGATTAGCCTTTTACTGGCAGCCTCAAACTCTTTCAGCTGAGAACTGAGAGGCAGTCAGCCTGAGGATTTTTGAAAAGTGCCTATGGCTTATTTCTCTGTCTCTCTGCTCTATCGGCTTTTCCTTTATATCTGGTTTCAGGTTTTTATTTATAAAACCAAGTAGAATTCATGCAATACAGATGTCAACCCACCAGAGGAATGATTCTCTGATGGGATAACCTGTCAATCAAGCTTGCAGGTCACAGATTTTATGTGTAGCTTCTTGCACAATAACAGCTATAATATCTCTCCATTACCATATATTTTCATAAAATGTATTTATGTAATCTTATGATTGCATCTCAATCTTGTGGGCACACATATATCCATGGATAGCCAGAAAGGTGACTTCTCTGTAACTTGTATAATTTATCTTTCAGATGAATTACTAGAAAAGATAGTGCAGATGTCTGGCCTTGTTATGTCTTAGTCCTTCAAGAGATCTATAGCACTTTTATTGTCCTAAACTTCTTCTACCGGCATCGCCTTATCAACACCTCCTTCCTCTGATTAAAAAAAAAATTAACACTTTGTATTTATTTCTACATCAGTTTTTAATGCAAGATTTTAGGCTCAGTAGACTATGTTTAGGTCCTGACCTGAGATTCAGGTGACTAACAGAAAAAGACTGTTAACTGATTTTATGTGATACTATTAATCACATAAAATAGTATGCATATTCTTTGCCTTTTCTTTAAACCTATCGTTGGTTTAATTTCTTCTCTTGTGCTCATACAGTTATCTCTAGATGAGCTAGAACTTTTATAGTCTACATGTGTGGTCTGTCACCAATTAAGCTGGCCAAGTCTTTGCCAATTGTGACTCATCAGAATGCTGGCTTGTCCCTGAGTTTTCTTTGCTTTGCAGTTTTTACTAACAGGTTGCTAATGAATTTGTGAAGGGTAGAGGAATAAAGATGGAGAAGAAATAAGAACACAACAATAAAAAGCACATGGAATGAAGAGCATTAGCCTGTGTGTGTCAAGTTATTATAGAAATCTTTTCCTATATGAGGAATGAGGAATCATTTCCTGAGGAAGCTTTTCTCAGAGGACCCTGGGTAACTGCTGGGGGCTGGTACCTGGATCCCTACACTTGAAAGTGGGCGGTTATAAATCCTGCAGGGATTGGGCCCTGTCAGAGGTGAGGGTCTTGGACTCTGGGCTGAGTTGAACACCCAAATACACCACAGTGAGGTAGCATAGTGAGCCTTAGATGGGGACATGCAATATTCCAGGGAGCAGAGGTAGTTCAGGAGTGAAGAGGAAGGTGGCTTGTTGGGATGAAGGCAGGGTGGGGCTACAGACAAGGAGATCATCTACAAATTGGAGGAGAGTGCTAGAACCAGGGTCAAAGGTGGGGAGATCCTGAGCACCCAGACTTAGCCAAAGAAATGGGGGCCGTCCTGAAATCCCTGAGGGAGAACAGAACTGTCTATGTAAGTTGTCTGAGGGAGTGGGTGTCAGGGTCTTTCCAAGGCAAAGACCAAGTAAGTATGAGCCAGGGTACAGAGGGACAGTAAAGAAGGCATCTTTCAGATCCAGAGCGGTAAAGTGGGAGGAGCAAAAGAGATGTTAGACGGGAGGTTGTATGGGTCGCTAACCACTGGAAGTGTTAGAATAACTACCTCATTAATGAGGCAGAGGTCTTGAACTAAATGGTAAGATAAGCCCTGGAGGGCTTATGCAGGAAGAATGAGAGTGTTGCCGGGGATTTGATAAGAAGTAAAAGTCCCTGAGATTAAACAAATGGGTGATAATAGAAATAGGAAACTGGGGTCTGGAAAGGAAGGAAGAAGGGCCCTTAAGGTGACTTAGAACTGTGTGAGGAAGGGTAGGAACAGGACAGTCTGGTGTAAGAACTTGTGAGGCTATTCAGGGAAAAAGGTGGGACTCAGGAGACAGTGTGGGGGCCAAGGTGAATATGGCCCCAAAGTGACTGAGAATATCACAACCAAGCAGAGGTACAGACAAGCATGTATGACCAGGAACACGAATGAAAAGAATCACCCTGACAGAGTAAAGGAAGTGTTTTAAGGTGGAAGGAAGGGGTCCTGTCCTCCTCATGACAGAAATTGACTAGGTAACTGTAGTGAGATGTTAAAACAGAAAAGGTAGCTCCAGTGTCCAGCAGGAAGTCAGTAGACTTACCCCTACCTGCAGCACCACCCTAGGCTCAGAGAGAACAACGAGAGTCACCAAGTCTAGGCCTCATCAGTCCACCAGGCTTAGCAGTTCAAAGGCCAGAAGAGTCTCAGATGCCAGTGTTGGTGAGGCTGGACGGCCAAGGTATGGCAGAAGACAAACACAGACAATGAGCCAGAGGCATTTCTAGTGTCTAGGCTGTGGACAGATAGGTCATGGCCTCGGCAGCAGCTGAGGATCAGGACAATATGTGACCAGTGGCCCTGCTGGCCACATTTGAAGCAGGCTTCTTGTGAAGCTGACTTGGGCTGAGCTCTGGCAGGATGGAGCCTCGAGGTTGACTTCTCTTGCCTTTTGAGAGGCCCCAGTGGCCTCAGGGCAGCTGCTTGGACTTGGGGTGGAGCATAGCCTCTGTCTCAGTCTTGCCTGCCTAGATGACTCAGCTGTCTCTTTGGGGGCATTCAAACCTTAAAATTCCATTTTCATCAATCCCTGAGTTTGGGGACTCTCTCAAACTTTGCTCAACCTTTTAAAATTTCTTTTCAATGTCTGGTGATGACTGAGAAGTGAAATGGGTGGTCAGGATCAGGGCTCCCACTGGGGAGGCTGGGTCAAGACAACTACATTGAAACATGGTCTCTTACAGCTGCTTTAGAAAAGTGGCCGGGTTTTCTGTCAGCTAGCTGTGTATTCTCTCCAGGCTTATCAAAATTAACAACTTTGTCTGAAACCATTTCCATACCCTGGAGGAGGCAACCAACCATGAGTACTCTACTCTGGCAGCCATTTTTTTTAAAAAGTTGTAAAAACATTTTTATGAATTCCTTGGGAACTCAACTCATTGTAGTCAATCATTTTCACCCCCAGCTCCCCATCTCTTCCTCGCTCACTAACATTGTGTTCTCTTTCTTTTCTTTTTTTTAATTAATTTTTTTTATTTTACATACCAACCACAGTTCCCTCTCCCTGTCCTCCCCTCTTCTCACTCACCACCCCCCACCAGCTTCCACCCACACCACCCCATCCACTCATCAAAGAGGGTAAGACTTCCCATGGGGACTCAATAATCTGTTCTATCAAGCTGAGACAGGACCAAGCCCCTCCCCCTGTATCAAGACTGAGCAAAGTGTCCCTCTCCAGGGAATGGGCTCCAAAAAGCCAGTTCAGACACCAGTCCCACTGCCAGAGGCCCCACAAACTTCCCAAGCCACAACTGTCATTCACATTTGAAGGCCTACTTGGATCCCCTGCAGGTTCCCCTGTTGTTAGTACAGATTCAGTGAGTTCCCACTAGCTCAGGTCAGCTGTCTCTGTGGGTTTCCTCATCATAACCTTGACCCCTTTGCTCATATAATCCCTTCTCCCTCTCTTTGACTAAACTCCAGGACCCAGTGCTTACCTGTGAATCTCTGAATCTGCTTTCCTCATTTGCTAGATGAAGATTCTATGATAACAATTAGAGTGGTCATCAATTTGATTATAGGGGAAGGCCAGTTCAGGCACATTCTTCACTATTGCTTGGAGTCTTAGCTGGGGTCATCTTTGTGGGTATTTCCCTAGCACCAGGTTTTTCCCTAACCCAAAATGGCTCCCTGTATCAAGATATCTCTTTCTTTGCTCTTTCTCTCTATCTCACCCCGACTTTACCATTTCATTCCCTTATGTTCTCTTTGTTGGTTTTGCCCGTGAGATCAGACACACACACACTACCAGGGCCACATGAGAGTCTATTCAGGAGAGTTGTCAGGCAAGTACAGAGGCAGAAGAACAGAAAAGAGAGAGACTTCCATGTGGTGGGATCCTTTTAAGAGAATGGGTGGGCACAGATTTATGTAGGGACCCCTAGGGGCGTGCCCTCCATATTGGTGTGTTCTGCTGGCTCCATGTTGGCTTTACCATGTGGCAACTACATGCCAAGAATTCTTATCTCACCTGGTGCCATTTTGGGTTCACCACATGGTGTGCCAGGAATTCTTACACTCTTCCCACCTCCCCTTACCTCCTCCCCTTCCCACAGTTACAATTCACTCAGGAGATTTTATCTACTTCTCCTTCCCAGGGGGATCTATGAATGTCTCTCTTAGGGTCGTCCTTGTTGCCTAGCTTCTCTAGGGTTGTGGGTTGTAGCCTGGTTATCCTTTGCTTTATGTCTGATATCCACTTAGGAGTGAATGCATACCATGTTTGCTTTTCTGGATCTGGGTTACTCTCTCAGAATGTTTTTTTCTAATTCCGTCCATTTTCTGGTGGCCACTTTGACCTGATTGGTAGTCCCAGTAGGCCTCTGTAGCTGGCACCACCACTTCACTCACAGGGGCTGTATTATCCACCAGGTAGGTCTGCTTTACATACTGAATAACTGCTGCTTGAACTTGACTTTGCTTCTTGGGAGTGAGAATGGAGGCCCGGATTGTTAGGATTTCTGGCCCCTGGCAGCTGCCTAATAATGCACTTTTGCAACATGGCGCTGCCAGAGCACATTCCATATTAATGATCAGGTGTGGCTATGTAAACCTGCACCCACCCGAGCCCTTAAAAGCCAAAGACCCCGCATTGTTCTCTCTCTTTTCTTCTATCTCCAGCTCTTCTTGCAAGCTTCCTAAATAAACTCTGACATGGGTTATTGGTATTGTGGTTTATTCCCCAAGTGCATTAACATTTGACTCAGTCAGACTCTCTCCTGGGTCTAGGTGCACATAAGTGCTAGGGGTCCCAGGGCCTTTACCTTCCATCTGCCGAGTCGAGGCATATTCACACAGCATCAGCAACATAGATGACATAGATCATGCCAGGTCAGACCATAGGCTTGGGACAGATAATGAAACTTCTTGATATAAACAGAAGAATTAGCAGAGAGGGAACCCAACTGTTCTTCTATTTGTGGGATATTCTGAAGGGAGAAGGGATAGTGAACCTGAACAATTCCATTGACTTCCCCTATGTCTCGGGGACAGTAGGGAAGGGCAGGAGTCTGGAAAGACCAGGTAAGGCCAGTGTGTAGAAGGGAACCAGGATGGAGGATTAGGGACTGGGAGATGGAAGGATAGTAGGGGGAAGGGAGGAAGGGATTGGAAGTGTGTGTGTGTGTGTGTGTGTGTGTGTGTGTGTGTGTGTGTGTTATTTTGGACTTTGGCCTTTGTTAGAGAGGGGGAAGAAGGATGAGGAGTGGATGGAGGGAGGAATGTGAGGAAAGCCACTGAACAGCATCTGTGGCAGAATAGGAGGAGGGTGGGTAGGCAGGCTTGGGCTGCTGTTGGGGAGGGGCCAGTGTCTCTGGAGGCATGGTCAGAGTGGAATTCTCAGGGTCTGTGTTCAGACACCATGACCCTAGCCAATAAGAAGGATGCTATGGGACACTGGTTGCTATAGAGAGGGTGGAAAAGCAGAACCCCCAAACTGTGGACATAGGGCAATTCTGTCCACTTATCTCTATGCTGACAAAAATTTTTAAGATTACAAAGGATGAAAAATTCCATTTTGACTGGTTATCAAGAGTATATATTGTGGCCAGGCCTTAGTGCTCGGAGAAATCAAGCATTCAGGACAAATGGCCACGGATAGCCACTGTTTGAATAGATTTTGTAAAAGACACCCCAGGGGCGTTTGGGGATCCAGCTTTGAATTGCAGGTGCCCATTTCACAAGTGTATGCTGGGACCTGAAGTCTACCTAGCACAATGCATCTACTGTGGTATGCTTTGGGTCAAAAAAATGGGTGTGTGTGGCAAGACCGCATCTTTGGCAGGGCACCCCCAAATTTGGAGGAGGCCCAGGACCTCATCGGCAATGACCTGAAAAGGACAAGTTACCCAATCAAAAGCTGATCTTTGTCTAGTGGAAAATGGGTTTTAGGAGGGAGGTGTTTCCACCATGAGACCCCAGGCCGATGAGGGAAAAATCAGCCCGTTGCTGGAACCTCCAGATGAAAAGTTTCTGCATCCAGATAAGTATCTCCACTGAGGACGGCAGCAATCCAAATCAGAGCAAATCAAACTGAATTAGAAAAAGACCCAGTTTAACGGGTAAAACACTCCTGAGTGATTCTCTGGCCCCTCAGAGAACAGACTGGGAAAAGAGACCCAAAACCACATGTATGTTTTCCGGGATACAGTTTACATGCTCTATGGGAATGGTGTTAAGCATCGCTGAGGAAGGAGCTGTGTTTGGCGGGGCTTTCTGGGGGCCAGGGTCTGGGAAGAGAGAGGTGGGGCTTCCACCTAATCATCCCAGACTCCTTGGGTATATGGAAACCAGGGTGCCAGGGACTGACGTGGAACTTCATGACCGGAACAGATGTGTTTTATGCGAAAGATTAAGAAAAACAAAGAAAAAGAAATCTAGACATTCAAAAGCACAGCCATTATATTGGTTTGATCCATCTCACCCCTCTAAACCCACCATTCCTCACCTCACATGTTCTGTTTTATAAACCACTTTTGCTATTGCAGGGTGGGGCAGTGATGGTGGTAGGAGAGCTCAGGAGATAGTACATCAGATAAGCTGCCGAGCCTGAAGACCTAGTTCAGTCCCCAAGCCCCACATGGTAAAAGGAGAGACCAGACCCCTGCAAGTTGTCCTCCAATTCCACATGCCATCATAGCATGAGTGCATGCATGCTCCCAAAATAAATAAAAGTCAAGTTTAAAGTGAACAAAAACACATGCACTATGGACATTTTCCATGTCAATTGATATTCTGTCTTGGTAGAATTTCAGTGGCGTTCCAATATCTAATATATTCACTAGTTTTGAGTAATACTCTTGTTTAGTCTTCAAGCTATTTCTTTTGCTGTCTCTTGATAAATGCTCATAGACAGACTCAGACCCAGACTGTGTTGGCTCTTTAGTCCAGTAAGAGACAAAGACAAAACCAGCTTTCTCGAAGGCAGCCTAAGCTATCTAGTATTTATTTTGGAAGGTGGCTTCATCTCCTCAGTAGGAATAAATTAGAAGAAGCTGCTGGCCCAGTGAATAAGGGACCTTCAGAGACATTAGCCTGTCTCCTGGACTTACGGTCTCCATATCCCAATGGCCAGCTCTAGAAGCAATTCCTGTCTGGCTTCAACTTGAAGGAAGCCATTAGCAGGAAGCAGCAGCAGCCAGTGTAAACTGCCTGGCCCTCTGTAGACTGGCACAGAGCAGAAACTGAGAAGGACTCCCAAAATGAAAACTAGACACTAACCAAACAGTAGTCCCCTCACTGTTTACCAGGTGTCCAGAATGGATGTCATGGTGGCTTCCAGAAAGGAAAGAAATGCTGGTGTGTGCCTCTGAGAAAAGAAGCAGTGTTTTCTGACATTGCATCTTCCCCACTAGCCTGAAGAACTCTCCACACCTTTCAAAAAAAGATATAAAAGCTGATAAATGACTTTTTTTTTTCCTGGTGGGAGAATTGAAATGCTCCCTTTAAATACAAATGTGTCTGATAATGGCATTCGGTATTATGAGATGAAATTACAAGAAGGATCATACCTGAATGCAGCCTGACCTATCCTGCTGTACTCATGCCCAAAGTGGTGGGCTTGGAGACCTGCCTTGCCAATAGAGAGCTGTCTTAAACTCCACTCCAAGGCACCCTGAAGTGTACTGTAGAATCACAAAGTCTCTCCCAATGCTTAGCATCTCTGCATTGTATGTGGACCAGGCCTGATTCTTTGGATCCTGCCAGTACCCATTTGTATTGCTTATTCTATCCATATTTGCATATTCTGCCCATATTTACATATCACATCCATATTTGCATATCTCAGAGTTTAGCTAGAAGGTAAACAATGCTTACTTAAAAGGTAAAGAGAGTGGCTGAAGATATGGTTTAGCAGTTGAGAGTACTGGCTGTTCTTGTAGAGAAGCTGGCATCTATTCCCAGTGCCCACACGGTGGCTCACAGCCATCTGTAACTCCAGTTCCAGGGACTCTGACACCTTCTTCTGGCCTCTGCAGGTACCAACTGTGCACATGGTGCTTGTACGCACATACATGCATGCAAAACACATATATAAAATAAAGTAAGTAAATGAATAATTATAAAAGAAATGGCAAAGAGAAAGAGCCAGCCATTCCTACATGTGTAGGAGACACAAAGTCCCTGTGCTGACAGATAAGAAACCAGGGATGTTAAATACACATAGTTCTTTTAAAAAAAAAAAAAAAAGATGTACAACCTGTTTTCTGCCCAGAAGCTGGAAATGAATGTGGTTAATAGCCTCATGACTTCCGTGTTTTCTGAATGGCCAGGCCACATCTGGCTCCCTGGCTCTTAGGGTTATCCCAGTAATCTCCTCAGACCCTTATCTTGAGCACTGTTTCGAAGTCAATCTAAAGAGCTCACTTTTATGGAAGAGGTCACATGTACCTTTCAAAAAATTCTTGATGTAACCATGTCTTAAGCTTTCTTGTTCACGAGGGATTGAGTTAATCATCGCCATTTTTTTCCCCAAAATTGTACTGTGCTTAAATAAATTACTGGGGATCTCACTCTTGAAGTTTGAACCAACACTGGCTACTGAGCTGTGCTGAATCAGATTTCCTTCTTGCCTACCAAGGATCAAAAACCCCGATGGTTGTGGTGCTTGCAAAGACCCCCACACATGAAGAGCTTGCTGCCTCTCTTTGTGTTTCTCATGGACCAATCTGTGTCCTAGAAACCAATCTAATCACAATCCTCTGTGGGAAAGCCACTGGCTAAGATTCCCTCCTCTTTCTCATTGGATATGATTAGTAGTAAGAACTGAGAATGCCACATTTCTCATTCTCTTTGATGCAGTGATATTAACTATATCGTATGGCTTGAGTAGTGCTTTAATTAAGTACTTTGCAAGTGTGAGTTCCTTTGTGCACTTAACAATCCTGGATTTCAAGTACCCACTATCTCTTGTTTTGATAGATGGAAAAATCAAGACTTGAAGAGGTTGAGAAAACAGTCCACAATATAGCACACACGGGATCTGATCCCCAACAACCCGAGATAATGTGCTGCTAAGCATTAGACTAAGTATCTTTCAATGAATCTATTTATATAATATATGTTCTAAGAAAACAGTCTGGAAAGATGTCTCAACACTGAAAATCACATACTGCTCATGCAGAGGACTATTGAGCATCCACACCAGGAAGCTTATAGCCTCCCATAATTCAAGCTCCAGGTGATCCAATACCCTTTTCTGGCTTTCATTGGCACCTGAATGAATGAGTGCATGTGTCCAGGTGTCCATGCTTGCGTGAGAGAGAGAAGAGAGAGAAAGAGTTGTCATCAGAGATTCTATAACAATCTTCTAAAAGGATCCTTGTCTACCATAACAGGCAGACACTTCAATCCAAGATGAAAATCAAGCTACACCCATCTATCAATGCTGAGATAGTCTTAGCTCCATCACCAAATTACACCAATGAAGCACTAAGAAAAATTAGTCACAGTCAGAAGAGTGAAGGTGCCCAAATTTCACTGCCCATCTTGTTGCCATCTTCTTCCAGTGCAAAAAGAGGCAACAGGCTGCTGATGTCCAAGGAAGAACGAGGACATTATTTGTTGCTGGCACCTAACGGTTGAAAACCATTTCTACCAACTCCAGCTTTGGGAGGCCCACAGAGGGGGATTGTGAATGTCTTTCCACTGTGGTCTGTCCACTCTCTCAGAGGAGGGAGATGAATACTAACTTATTTGTGTCCTTTAACCGTCTTGGCAATGATACCAGGCAAGGCTCACCATAAATCTGAGACTTTGGTACATCTGGGAAAAACATTGCCCGAATGTTTGCCTTCCTTTAAAAATGAGCTTTCAGTGGAGTTGGTGTTTGGAGGATGGGGAGAGAGGATACAGGCTAGAGGAGGAGAGAAGTGGGCATCAAAGAAAAGGCTAGGAAGAGCTTGAATGGTACTTTAATAATGATGAGAGACATTACATTCCTAGCAGTAAGATCGCATATTAAATAATCTGGGTGTCAACATTATATTGGTAATTTTCGTGGAATCTCTTTAATCTTACCATCAACCTTGATGGTAAATGGGATTGTGAAGAGCAGAGGAACAGTTCTAATAATAAACTTGTTCAACTCACAGAGCCAGCAAAGGTGAGGAGACACAATTTGACTCCGGTTCATATGATGCCATTTGTGCCTTTCAACTACCTCATGTTGTCGTAGAGAACGAGGGAAGGAGTGAGTGTCTGGATGTTCGAGGGCCAAGGACTCAGAGTCCCCAGCACTTCATCTGAGGATCTTAAGTAGTCAGCACAAGAAGGTGTTACTAGAAAATTTCGTTCTAAAAAGGGAGGAACTGGCTCAAGATGAGATCATGAACTAAAAAGTAGCCCAAAAAAGTGACTACTGCATGCCCAAAGCCAAACTGTGGACAAATACTAGCTTGTCAGCCAGGGTCATGGAAGAAACAGCATAAACATCAGGCTTTGGTAAATTAAATTAGGTCCTGTAATCTTCTAATCTCTCTCTCTCTCTCTCTCTCTCTCTCTCTCTCTCTCTCTCTGTGTGTGTGTGTGTGTGTGTGTGTGTGTGTGTGTGTGTGTGTATGTGTACATGTGGGGAAGGGGTGCTTCATATGTGTTAATATGTATTAAGACCAGAAGACAACCTCAGGTACTATCTACTTTTTTAAAAATTGTCTCTCACTGACCTGGAACTCACCAAATAGGCCCAATTGGGCCAACTAGCCAGGATCTGCCTATAACTGCCTATGCAGAGCTAGGATTACAAATGTGTGCCACCACATCCAAATTTTTCTTTTTTGAAAAATTAAATTCTGGGGATGAAAAAATAAGTCCTTGTGCTTGCAAGTACTTATATAATAAACCATTTCCTCAGTCCTGTAATCTTCTTTATAAATTTCCAAGACAGAAGTCTAGTCATAGTAACCTGATAATGGAGATGGAGGAAGAGGAAGAGGAGGAGGAGGAAGAGGAGGAGGAAGAGAAGGAGGAGGAGGAGGAGGAGGAGGAGGAGGAGGAGGAGGAGAAGAAGAAGAAGAAGAAGAAGAAGAAGAAGAAGAAGAAGAAGAAGAAGAAGAAGAAATGCTGAAATGCTTCTTTTGGGGTAGAGCAGAAACCTGTAGTGATAGATCTGTCTGACTTGCTGGGCAGTGAATTCTCTAACCTAGGAAGGAAAGTTTTAACAGGGGACTATCACCAATGCAGCATCAGGAGCTCATGTAATAGATTTGATGACTGTGTATCTCTCAAATGTGATGTTCTGTTTTGCTCATTTTCCTGTCCTAACTTTATCAGAAATTTCCACATTGAACTCTTGAGTAAATCCAGGAGGCCGTCATCCCTCTCATCACCAAGTGAATGTTGCTCTTAGCTGAGCTCTGATTGTCAAAGAGCTAAGTTTGACCATTTATAGGCTGAGGAAAGAAAACACACTGTATAATAAAGACTTCCTTATTGGACTTACATTAAAAAAAAATCTTGTCTCACACAAGAAAAAAATGAAAAAAAAAATCTTAGCATAGCACCTAAGATTAATGGAGTCTAGGTCACCATCTTTTCACTTCAAAGCATCTTGGCTGATATGTCTCACACAATACATGTTTATGAAAGGCCCACTAAGCTAGCTAACCATCTGATCAGAGACATTAGACCTGTGTCATCCAACATGGCAGCCACTGGCCACAGGGGCTGCCAAGCACTTGTATCCAACAGTACTGGTTTAAAAATAAGAAAAGACTGAGGGAGTAGCTTGTTTACATGGTAGAATGCTTACCTAGTATGCAGAAGTCTTGAGTTTGACATCCCAGAACCACATAAAATCAGTGGTGTTGGTTGTTTTTGCTCTGTCGGAGAGCCTACCACTTGGCTCCCAAATAAATCACATGTAGAGATGTTTCTTAATTATAAATGCTTGGCCTTAGCTTGGCTTGTTGATAGCCAGCTTTTCTTAAGTTAACCCATCTATCTTTTGCCTCTGGGCTTGTACCTTTCTCTTACTCTGGTTTATCTTGCTTTCACTCTTACTCCATGGCTTGCTGTGTAGTAGATGGCTAGCCCCTGGTATCCTCCTCCTTTTCTTCTTCCTTTCCTCCCAGATTTCTTTTCTATATATCCTCTCTGCCTGTCAGCCCCACCTATTCTTTCTCCTGCCTAGCTATTGGCCATTCAGACCTTTATTAGACCGTCATATGTTTTAGACAGGCAAAGTAAGACAGCTTCACAGAGTTAAACAAATGCATCATGAACAAAAATAACATGCCTTAACATAATATGCTACAACAAATGAGTGTGGTGGTACGTGCCTGTTATCCTAGCACCAAGGAAAGGGGAGCCAAAGGATCTCATATTCAAGATTAACTTTGACTACATAGAAAGCTTGAGGTCAGACTGGAGACCCTAGGGACTAGATAGAGAAAGAGGCAGTGGAGAAGGACAGAGAGGAAGAGAGAAGCAGGGGAGAAGAGGAGAGGAGAGTGAAAAGTAATTTCTGTGTCCAGAATCAAGTTTGCAGTTGTAAATCAATGCATATAAGCCAGTTGCATGCACGGAAGGAATATGTTTCATGTGATGCATACAGGGACTAAATCTATGAAGCTGGGTTCAGAGCAAGGGTGATTCTCAGTGCCTTACATAGGTGTGATGCTTTGCTTTTTCTTATGGGGGTAGAAAGGGGATATGACAAAACTCTGAAAACCTCTACATGTGTTCAAGACTGTTGGTCCTTGGACAAGATGGGTAAAGAAACTGTCTTTTTTTTTAAGGTCATTAATCACTGTCACACAATAAGTGACATCTGAAATTTGCTCTAATGCTCTCAGAGCTCTTGTTTATTCCCATAGGCAATACTGCCCCATGTAGCACAATCTCCTAACCTCTTCCTTTAAACCCATCACTGACTCTCTTCAGAGGGTTGACATTCTCAACAGTCACCACTTTGTGTCACAAACAACAGAAGTAAGGTAATTTGCACATCCATCTCACAATCTTTCTTGCATTTCAACTTGGCCGTGCCATATCCAAGTTCAATTCCGTGACCTTCCCTAAATGATGCCCTTGAACCTTCAACACAGCCTTCAAACGTGTTTGGCCTTGAGTATTATTAATAGACAAAATCACAATGTGGCCGGATGGATTTGCTGGTTAGAATCCGAGACTCTGGAAAATAGCTGAGAGCAGACTTTAAAATAGCAGCTGAGAAACAGGCACAGTAGTGACACAGGGTGGCCCAGGATGTGTGGCAAACAGACATTTATTAAGGAAAATAAAATACTGGAGAACCTTTAGAGTCCTCATCAAAACACTTTTTGTCTAAAGGCAATATTTTTATAGTTCCTATTTCCTGCCTATAAATGTGTGCTCCTTCTTAAATAGCCCTTTCAGAAGCCCAAGTCTAACCCAGGAGACAAGCTGGATTCATCATTCTGATTAACAAAAAAGAAATAGTTCAGCCTCCAAGTCAAGGGAGGCTACTTTCCTGGGACAAAGTAGGAAAGGGACCCTCAGTCCCATTCTCCTTTATGTGTGTATTGGTCTTTATTTTTCTTAAGATTCTTGGGGTGTTTCCAATGTTTTGGAGGCCAAGACTCACATAAACGGACAGACCATGTCTGATATCAGCCATCATGTGTGACAGAATAAACATTTTCAGCTTGAGAGTATATAAAGACTCAGTATGTCCTTAGAGCTCCAGCCCCGTCTCTTCTCTTAGCCAGTCATCTAGTAAATTAGTCTACTTATTTTCCTGAAGGGCAGAATGAACTTGGAATCTCTGCAAGAAGAAAAAAAAAAGGCTAAAGTCGGGTGCTGGAAATATGGCTTGACAATTAAGATCATCTGTTGCTCTTGTGGAGGACCCAGGTTTAATCACAGCACCATGAAACAGCTCACAACCATCAGGATCTGTAACTCCAGTTCCAGAGACTCCTGTTCTCCTCAGGTACCCAACATGCAGGTAGTAAACATACAATCATGTGCTGAATAGTTTTCTGTCAATTTGACACAAGCAAAAAGTCATCTAAGCAGTGGGAGCCTCAGTTTAAAAAGTGTCTCCATAAGATCAGGCTGTCGGAAGGGCTATAAGGTATTTTGTTAATTAGTGGTTGGTGGATGAGGGCCCAGTCCATTATGGGAAGTACCACCCCTGGGCTGGTGGTCCTGGGTTCCGTAAGAAAGCAGGCTGAGCAAGGCAGTCAGCAGCACTCCTCCATGGCCTCTGCATCAGCTCCTGCCTCCAGGATCTCTCTCTGAGTTCCTGTCCTGACTTTCTTTAAAGATGAACAGTAATATGGAAGTATAAGCCAAATAAACCCTTTCCTCTCCAAGATGCTTTGGTTATGGTGTTTTATCACAGCAATAGTAACCCTAACTAGGACAATTCCGGAAAGTAAAGTGCATATACACATAAAGTAAGATAAATAAATTTAAAGCAGAAGTGTTTGTTTTGTTTTAAGATACAGCAGGATTTCCATCTGTGTTTGAGCCCAGGGCTGAGCAGCTATAAGATATTCAGAGTTAATTCAGGCTCAGAGTGAAGACCCTGAGAAGGACTGCAAGCGCTAACACACCTGTGAGTCTCAATGCACTTCTGAGGGTTGAGTTCCTGTAATCCTCTGCTCATAGGCGCCATTGATTGGAAAAGGAGGGAGGATTGGAAGAAAGCAGAATCACAGGTGACTGCCACATGTTCTCATTTATTAATTAAGCAAATACTATATAGCAAAGATTGCACTGTGTGTCTAACCAAGCTCATGGACTCAGCTTCCAGCAAGCAAGTTGATGAAATCAAGCCCTAGGTGAATATCAAACTGTGGTGGAGAACATCAGGAACCTCTTGGACTGTGCAGAGAAAGCCTGGGTGTGGAAGTGACATTGAATTCAGACCTAAAAGAGGAGAGACTAGCTGCAGTCATACCAGAATATGTAACAGTTCAACTTTGGAAGGAATCAGGAAGAAAGCCACAGAAAAAGTATCTTGAAAGGCTCAGTGGAGGTAAGGACATAGCCCATTAGTTATGATTAAAGTGATCATCAGATATCACTCAAACTTGGCAAGCAGTCTCTTTGACCTGAGAGTTTCCAGGAAGAGCTAGGTTAGGCATCATTGGTATGTAAGCCTCATAAACCACTATTGAAATCTGGTTTAATTTTTAAATTTAACAGAAAGATCTGTCTCAACATGGCTGTGGAGATGGAAATCACAGAACTTGATGTTCAAATAATTATAGGGGGTGGGGTGTTAGGTAGCTAAGACTATACTCAAAGATAATTTCTGAGGCTCTTATTTGGCCCATTGAGAGTGAAAACATTTACTGTGATGTGAACGACAGGGTCAGAAAATGGGGTTTATTTTTTATTCACAGGATACTTGTAGGGAAAGAAAACAGAATTTTATTTTTAACCATCATAGATTTAAAATGCCTCTAAGATATTAAAGCAGAGGTGTCATATGAAAAGGAAGACATTAGAGTTGGAGAGAAGCAGATTCAATAGAGGAATCTCTAATAATCTTAATTATTAAGATTATTAATAATAATCTTTATTATTATTATAATCTTGATGCTCTGAGAGGAAACAAGATTATGGACCAAGTGAGCCTAGGAGATTTGAGCACCCAACAAGGATGCTTTAATGAACCAAGAGGGTCGGATTTAGTATAACCATTGTAGGATACTGTAACCATGGATACAACATTGTCCATTTGTTCACATTCATGGAACGAACAGTATTTATGGCCAATCCTTCCAGATAGCATTCACTGTTGACTTTAGTTCACAAGTGATATATCAATATTTATTTATTGATTGTAAGAAATTCACATACAAATGAAAAATGTTTCCAGTAGGAATGGATATGCTGGCAGGCACAGGAAGAGTGGTAAGGTATGAAGGAAGTCTTTGTACTTTCTATTCAACATTTCTGTAAATTTAATGCTACTTTATTAAAAAAAAAAAAATCTACTGGGGCTGGAGAGTTCACCCCGTGGTTAAGAGCACTTACCGCTCTTGCAAAGGACCTAGGTCTGACTCTTAGTATTCACCTGGAAGCTAACAATTGCCTCTAACTCCAGTACTATTAGATTCAATACCTTCTTCTGGTACCAGGCATGCACATGATCAATCACATAAGTCCTTGCAGACAAACCACTCATGCACATAAAATAATAATGTTTTGTTTTAATAGTGTTTTTATTCTTTGACTGTTCCATACATTTATGCAATATATATAGACTATACTCACCCAACAAAACCTGCCTTCAGATTTATGCCATCTTATTTTTCTTTAAAAACTTTTTCCCGTATCTACCAATTCCCCCGCCCTTCCTCCCAGTCCTTCCTCTGCCTCCTCCACCCCATGTCCCCATCCCTTCCCCCAGGAGGGCAAGGACTCCCAAGGTGAGTCAGTTCAGTCTGGCATATGCAGTTGAGGTAGGTCTGAGTCCCTCTCCCCAGTATCAACTTAGGTGTTCCTCTGTAGAATTTTTAAAACTAAAACTTAAAAAACAAATCCAAAATTCTGAAATAAATTCTACTAACTAGAAAAGAAGAAGCATGTACTTCTGGAGGAGACTCAAAGAAAAACAAATATAAAAGCTATCAGAGCCTTTCCTAAAAAGGAACAAAGAGTATTAAAATATACATTTATTCAGAAGGAAAAATAACACCTTCCCTTACAAGAGGGTTGTGTAAGGGCAGTGCAACTCAAAGATCTAAGACAAATTCTTGGTTTTTCATCACTGTTCAGCAACTTGAATTTTTCCCTGTCTGAGGAAAGGATTTGGAAAGATGACAAAAAGTATTTTTGATCAATTGTAAAACCAATGTTTGTTTTACACATTGATCTTTTCCCTCTTTCAATGAAAGCTCATTTTCCCAGCCCAAGACTTCCAGAGTCAGTGAGAAGTAGACCAGGGCGTCATCTCTAGCCTTGGGAACTTTAGTGATCCTGACAAGACAGACCACTTAGGCCTTTCTAGACTCATTTTTTTTTTTTAAACATAATAGCACTTTATTATGGATATTTTAATTTTTATAGTCAAAAACTGCTAGTATCATTAAAGTAATTTTAAAAAGATGAAATAATTCAACATATTTGTAAAAATGTGTATGATTAAAACACATATTCACATACCACCTCACCTCTTATTTGCTGTTGATTTTCTTTAATATATAGCTTGTCCTGCTATCTTCTCATTTGTCTTATTGAACACAGAATAGCACTCAATTAAAGCTATTATAATCAGCTCAAGAACATACAATATCAAACACATTTGTTTCATAAATATTTGTAAGTAAAAAATTTTAAAAGCAATAGTTACATAATTGTAAGAAAACCCAAGTACTTTTTACATATTGACAATAATAACATACACTGGTAAAATAAAATACGGAAAGAATAGAATGCTATAGGCCAAGAGGATTATTTTCTCTTTTTCTATTCAGTTTTGCAACAATTATGCAGGAAACTGATATCCACTGAGTACCTGCTGAATGTATTTTTTTCATTTTTAATCACACACAGCAGGGGGAATTTTTGCCTCATAAGCTTGCCATATAGAATAAAATAGCCTGATAATGAGGCCATCCTGGGTTACACAGTGAGTGTTGGGCCAGTCTGAGCTACATAGTAAAATCTTGTCTCAGTAAAAACAATATATGGAGCCCAGAGAGATGGCTCAGTAGTTAATAGTAGTTGATGCTCTTGTAGAGGACCTGGGCTTGGTTCCCAGCATTACATACTGGCTCACAAACATTTGAAACTCCAGTTCCAGGGAATCTAATGTCCTCTTCTGGCATCTCTGGGTATCAGGTGTGGAAATGGTGCCTAGTCATGCATATAAACAAAACATAAAATAAAAATAAATCTTTTTTTATAGTAACATATGGAGGTGTAACTCAGTGGTAGAACAGTTGTCTACATATGTGAAGCTCTGGGTTCAATTCCCAGCATAGAAAACAGAAAGTTGGCATTTTGTTTGTAATTATGCATTCTGTAAGTTGTGCATATTGATTTTTAAATTTATTCTTTTCTCGTATATTACATGCAGACCAGTTTCCCTTTCCTCCTCTCCTCCCAGAACCTCCGTTCCTGTCTGTCTCCCAGACTCACTCCTCTTCCATTTGCCCTTCAGAGAAGGGCAGGCCTTCCAGGGATAGCAACCAAACATGGCATAACAAACTACAATAAGGCAAGGCACATATCCTCTTATCAAGGCTGGATGAAGCAATTCAGTAGAAAGAAAAAGGTTCTAAAAGCAGACAAGAGTCAAAAACAGCACCTGCCCCTTCTACACACACACACACACACACACACACACACACACACACACACACACTGTTAGGAGTCCCATAAGAACACCATGCTACACAACCATAACAGATATGCAGAAGCTTGTTGATCGTTGTTGAAACGCTCTCTTTCTAGATACTGTGCTAAGGGCTTTATGGTTGTTATCTCTTTTAATCCTTCCTTCAGCGCAGTAAAGCAGGAATTCCTAGCCCTCTTGATAAGGCACACAGAGCTGATTTGTCCAAGATCATACAACCATACAACTAATTAGTGAGTCGCAGTAGGATGAGAAGCTTGGCCTGCAGTCCACAAGTGTCCTCAACTGTCTGCACATGTAGTTCCTGTTAGCACAAAGAATCAGCGTTGTGGATGACAGTTTTATACTTACTACATCCTCAACAGCCATGATTTTCCATCCATGTGATCCAATCCAAGTAAGAATATACTTTTACAAAGTGGCTGTGGCTGAGAGGAAATGGTGAAGAATTGGACCAGATCTCCTCACAAACATGCAAGAGGAGGAATCATTTCTTGCTTGTCAAGCCTTCAGATACTCCAAATGAGTAACACTGCACTGGGCCATCCACATAAGCAAGAGTATCATCTAGGAGCTGGCCCTGGCTCTGGACATGCTCTGTCTTGATCAACTGTAGAAAAAAGCCTGTTGTTTTGACAAGTCTGTCTGTTCTCAGTACTCATTTTTTTTTGCATTTGTGTGACTATGTAGAATGTGTGTATGTGTGTTTGTGTGTACACATGTCTGGGTGCACACATGTGCGAAAGTCTGAGTTTGATATTGGGTGTCTTCTCCCATCACTCTCTGTATTATATATGGAGGCAGATCTCTAGCTGAACCAGGGCTTCCATTTTAGCTAGTCCAGCCACACAAATCCTATTTTAAGGATTTCCTGTCTCTGCCTCTCCTGTGTTGAGATTGCAGATAGGCTACCAAACTCATTTGCTTTTACCTGGGTCCTGGGTATCTACCCTCTCATCTTCATGTTTGTACAGCAAGCACATTACCCATACCATCAATCCCATTCCATCCCACCCCTACATACATACTTGGTCTTAAAACTGATATCCAGCTAAGAACAGTTATAGCCTTTCATTATCATTCTCTGTTTACTTTTAGAATATTTTATTTTTTATTAGTTTTGCATATGTTAAGGTTTGTGCACACGAATACAGGTGCATGTACCGATGTGGGATGCCCCTGGAGCTGGAATCACAGGAGGTTGTGAGTCACAAGATGTGTATGCTCAGAGACAAGCATGGTCCTCTGCAAGAGCAGGAAGCTCTCAACTGCTGAGCCATGCCTGCATCCCCTCATTGAATTCCTCTATTTCTCATATAAATCACTGGACAGTGTGCACTCATGTGCTTGGGGACACCTCAAGGAAAAGTATTTGATGCTGGGGATTTGATAAATAACTATTATTAATATTTTGTGTTAATTTCTTTTTTCTCTCTTTTTGTGCAAGGAACAGCCTAATCTTCTCTTTATTGTTTCAGTTTTAGTACATGTGCTGCCAAAGCAAGCACACTTTATATTCATTCTTATGGATGCAATTACTATTTTTTTTTAGTCTAAGGTGCTTCTAGGGATACAATTTTGTACACTTGTGTGGTATTAAGGATTGAACCTACCACCTTGCATGTGTTAAAGAAGTGATTTACTACTGAGCTACATCCTTGTTGTAATGTGAGCTGGGGAGGGTACCTGGAGGATGGAAGTCAGGCAGGCCTCAGCCTCATGCAGACATGCCATGCAGGTGGTGTGTGTGGTGTGGGAGCCTTGGAAAGAGACAACTCTTACAGGCTGCACTCAAGTGAAGAGAATTTATTAGAGTAAGGGGGAGGGAAGGAGAAAGCGGGGAACAGAGATGCTTGAAGCCTCAGGCAGAGGAGAGGAAGAGAGAAAAGTGAGGGAAGGAAGGGGACGAGTCTTCTCTTTAAGGGAACTTGACTTCAGGACATTGAGTGGACCAGGTTGTTGCTTATGGGCCAGGCCTCCAGGAAGTGGATCAGAATGCTAACAATTCCAGGGTTTGTTTTGCTTTAAATCTTGGGTACATGAAGGGTGTGTGTGTGTGTGTGTGTGTGTGTGTGTGTGTGTGTGTGTGTGTGTGTGTGAATGTGGGCATGTGGGGAGGTGTTGTGAAAAGGATAACTTTTAACATCAGTTCTTTTCTTCCAATTTATTCAAAACAGTGTCCCTCGCTCCTCATTGCTGTACTCCAGGCGAGGGGCCCTCTTCCTTCCAGGAATTCTCCTGTTGGCACCTCTCACCTCATCATGGGAGTATTGGGGTTACAGATGTATGATACCCAGATTGTTTTTACAAGGATTATAGGCATTTGAACTCAGGCCCTCACATTTGGGTAGCAAACACTTTAAACACTCAACTATCTCCCCAGCCCTCAGTTCTTAGATTTACTTTTTGTTTGGGGACAGGGTCTCTCTAAATTATCTAGGCCGACTGGCTTTGAACTCACTATGTAACCCAAGCCACACCTAAAACTTATCGTCTTCCAGCCTCAGCCTCCCAAATATCTGCGATTATAATCCTGAAGCCACTAGGTACAGTTTAGAAATACAATTCTTGATACATTTGCAAAATTTTAATAGAAGGCAACTTTATATTTTATAATGTATTCATCTACTTCTATCTTTGCTGTGATCCCTGACCTCCAGCAGAGCAATGCAGACACAGAAGTGTGTAGACGCCTGAGTTTTCAGACGTACTTGTTTAAATGAACAGTGGTACTGGAAATAATAGCAAATATCTATAATCCATCACTTGGAACATAGAGTATCAGAATAGCAAGGTCATTTTTAGCTATAAAGCAAGCTTGAGGCCAATTTGGACCACATGATTCTGCCTCAAAACTAACCTAAACTAAAATTTTAGTTGTTTTGTTTGTTTGGTTTGGTTTGAGACAAGGTTTCTTTCTGTAGCTTTTGCTGTCCTGGAACTAACTCTGTAGAAGATCATCCTGTGAGGTTGGCCTCAAACTCACAGAGGTCCTCCTGCCTCTGACTCCTGAGTGCTCGGATTAAAGGTGTATGTACACTACCACCACCTGGCTTTTAACTCACATTTTTATATACTATATATTAGCCCTGAACTCACGTAGTGAATTCATGAGCCTGATCCTCCTGCCTCTGATTCCTGAGTGCTAGGATTAAAGGTGTGTGCCACTACCACCCGGCTTTAGTTTTTAAAATAAAAATAAATAAAAATAAAAAAAAAAATGTGCCTGCAGAACGACTCGGCAGGTAAAAGAGCTTGTCACCAGTACTGAAGAACTAAATCTCATCCCTGGAACCTACATGGTGGAAAGAAAGAACTGACCTCTGCAAGTTGACTTACGACTTTCACATGTGTTTGTGATGTGCATTCCCATACAAACAGAGCCGCATGCATACATGTGCATGCACACACAATGCATCTGAAGGAAACTTCCTGATGGGATTCAGGATTTTTTTCCTTTCTCGGAGGAGCCATAGTATCACTTCATTTTCTGCTGCTGAGAGTGGATCCTAATGCCTCACATCTGCCAGGCAAGCACTGTGCCACTGAGCCACATCCTCGGGCAAACTGACCATTTTTTTTTAAAAAAACTCTGAAAAACTGAATTGGATTCATTTTCCAGACATTTAATACACCCCAGAGTTCTAAAACAAAGGCTTATATATTGGGTCTTCACAGAGATTTGAAGCTTCCCAGATGGTAATATATAATATATATTAAATATGCTACTTACATATCAAAGTTTTTAAAAAGGCAAATCTTTCTTTTACTCAAATACACTCTGAAAAGGCGAGTCAATGGGAAATTGCAAACAGAATAAAAATAAATGAATCAGGAGCCCAGCATGAGGTATGAGAACAGGGGGCCTCCTTATGCCATGGCTGGAGAAACATTCCAGCCTTGCGTCAGCAGGCTTCTAGCCAACCTACAAACTCCCTTATATAAAGTCAGCCCCAGGCAGCCCAGAGCAAGATGTGGCCTCACAGCCTTCCTGCTCTCTAACTGTTCCAGTGCTGCTTACCAACTGGCCAGACTGGCCTGTCCCAGAGCCATGGCAAAGAATGGACTTGTCATTTGCATCCTGGTGGCCAGCTTACTCCTGGACCAGACCAATAGCTACCCATCCAGAGTGAAAGCCAGGAAACACAGCAAACGCCGTGTGAAAGGTAATTGGACTTTGCTGCCCAGCAAAAATTCTAGACTTTTTCAGGCAGGGAAGATGCAGGACAAGGTTCATAAGGAAACTGCACCAGGAGACCATCATTACACTGTGGGTGTGTGGCTTTGCAGGGGATTCAGTGACTTTTGGAGTCTCTAGAGGCATTTGATATTTAAAGAAAACATATTATTATTATTGGAAAAGCTCATAGAATGAAAATAGTCTCTATTATGTGTCTTTTGTCCAATGAATTTCAATTATCTATTTGGAATATTTCTGAGCTAGAGCTCACATGGACCTATGGACATAGGGTTTTATGGATAATGGAAAAGCAATACACTAATTAGCACTTCCCTGTCATCTGCGTTTAAATATATTTGTAAGTTCACTATGCTCTCATTAAGTAAAATGACTGGGGCAACTGTGGCTTACTTTTTGTCGGATATTCCCATCTCTATCAGCCTTGGGACAGATGTTGAAACTATGTATCTAATTTTTCATATCACAGCACACTAGGTGTCTCTTTAATTTAAGAACCTGTCAACACAAAGTCAGACAGAATTTAAAGATATTTTGGCATGGAATTCACTCATTAAGCACAGCTAGATTTGAAGTGGGTTTATGCTAGGTTAGGAGATAAAAACTTCTCAGCTTCAAAGAACCCAGATGATAGGACTGTGCATGCCTGAGGTGGAAACCAATGCAAAAGAGAAATGCTGAGGCCCCATGATGTTTATCTCTGGCTCTGAGTCATTTTCCTAACAGTGTTTCAACATAAATGTCATGGCACTGTTTCCTTACACTTTCCCTTTGTTAAATGCACTATCAAGCTATAACGGGTGACTGGCTCACTTGGGAAGTGGAGGCAGGAGGATCAGGATTTCAAAGTCATCTTTGGCTAGGGAGTTTGATGCTGGGCTTCCCGAGTCCCTATCTCAAAAATGGAAACAAAACAAAGCAAAAAACCAAGCAAGAAACCTCCACTAGAGTCTAGATTCCACCTATCACAAGTGGATGATTGATGAGGGATGGGATGGATCCCCTTGTGGGTTGTTGTAGTTGCAGTTTGTAGGTTTTCTGCTTTGTTTTGATTTTTCTTATTCTCAAGGGCCATTTCCCAGGAGTGTTTTTGGGGAAAGTCTGGTCTGAGGGAAGGTTTCTTCAGCTGAGATACTTTCCTTGTAAAGTATTTTTGCCTCTTCCTGCAAACTCTTTAAAGCAAAGTTTCGGATATTTCTCATGAGGAGGTGAAGTACACCATCACAGCAGGTGAGGGCAGAAGGAAAGAGAAGACACTAAGTAAACTGTCATATTTTTGTGTCTCTCCTTTCTTTACTGAAGTAGGAAGTGTGGGGAGAGGGTAAAAAAATGACTATGTGAGCTTCTTGCTTTTTCTAGTTTCTTCTTGCTCTCTCTCTTCTATCCTAAGATCCCCCCCCCAAGCAGGTATGTTACTTTAATCAGTTGCAAACACATCTTAACCATTCCCTTGACCCGAAGTAATAATCTTTTCTTTCTAATGAAAGTCAGCTCTACAAAGAGGTAAAACAATTGGCCTGGATTTGCTGGTGAACTTCTTTTCCCACCCACTCACTTGAAATAACACCGAAGTTTATAGAATCAAATGTGAAAGCCAAGGCAGGAGCTGGGACATGTTTGCAATCCCAGTGTTTGGAAGATGAAGGCAGAAGACCCTGAGATCAAGACTAGCCTCAACTGTATACTGTATAGCAGATTTAAGGGTAGCAAGTTCAAGACTAGCCCCAGCTGTATAGCAGATTTAAGGGTAGCCTGGGCTTCATTAAGATGTCTAAAAAACAAAACCAACACCAACAAAAAAAAAATCGACCTTTCCCCTCCAACCCTTACTGAGAATTATCTATTGCTAATAAGAGTAGATAAATATCTCCCAGATTGGCATTGCAAATATTTGGCAGGTAAATAAATTTACTTCATGTGTTCAGTCTTGAATAACTAATAGAGACATGTTTCATTCATTTTAACAGCTGATCTGTTACTTTATTGTTTGCAGAGGCTCTGACCAGACTGATTATTTTTTGGCAATGTTTTTGAAATTTCTGATATCTCTCTCTTTGAGACAGTGTTCCAAGTGAGTCCTTTGTGCACATATGTCCACCCACCCTGGTACTAAGAGACTGTGTCATACCTTCTAGAAGTGAAATTCTCTGCTAATCAGACTCTCTAATTGTCTCCTCAAATGACAGTACTACTCTTTGCCATTTTCACTCAACTGGACAAGTCAACGCCTTACCATGGGGATCTGATGCCACATAGCATAGGAGACCTTTTAAGACACTCAAAGTGGCAACAGCAATTAAGCACCAAATACAAGTGTTCCCTAAGTACTTACTTCATGGGTCCCAACAAATTACGTGTTATACTAATGAATAAAATATACCTTTTAGAGTAAGTTAGCTCCTTGAGGCATTCCTTCTGTTCATCCATCTGAGCAACAGAGAGTGGAAGCCACCAAGACACCCAGATGATGGCTGCCATAATGACCTCCCAGGAGCCTAATAGAAGCACATGTGTCTTTGTGGTAATGATGGTGTTTACAGCTACTTATTTAAATAGAAAGGAGCTGAAAGCTGAGCAGGAAGGAAGGGAGATGAAATGTGTCTTGCTGACAGCTTGTACGGTGGAAACAAGACCTCAGTGGGCCTTTGCAAACCTAGCCCCACAAGCTGATGGGTTTACATCCTAAATGCCCCTTTTATTTATTCCAGTTTGAGTGGTCTCACGAGAAAAAAAAAATCTTCCGGTAATTGTATTTCTGAGCTGAACTCCTGGATGCTAAAGTACTGATGTACAATGGCAAATAAAACAGAGGTGGGGGAGAGATGCTGAATACCCCAGAAGGCAGTTTCCTGGCCCAAATATGGAAACATCTGGCTTGTGAAGAACAAGTTTAAGGGGACAGAGAATTAAGGCGCTGGATTTTATGCTATCCTGGGAAAGCACAGAAACACAAAACTGATTTTCTTTTATGTATGTGCCTGTATATACATATATGTCTCAGTATGTATTCACAAGTGTTCAAATGCATGTGAAGGCCAGAGGACAGAGACAAGTGCCATCCACCTTTTTTTTTAAAAAAAAAAGAAGTGTCTTTTCTTGGCCTGGAGTTCTGACAAGTAGGCTAGGCTGACTGGCCAGGGAGCTCCAGGCATCTGCCTGTATCTGCCTCTCAAACTGGGATTATAAGCATGCCATCGTGCCTGGATTTAGTGGTTAAACTTGGGTTCTGGAGGGTCAAACTTGGCAAGCATTTTCATGGCTGAGCCACCTTCCCAGCCTACAAAACCGAGTCTCTATATGGCAGTCCCACAAAAAGACAGCTGGAGATGCTTCATAATCATCTTTACGTGTCATCTCTGTCTAAATGCATGTGTTGGGGACCAAGGAGGTGGAGACAGCTGCTTTGCAGAAGCAGAGCAGAGTGATGGGAGAGAACAGGCTGAAAGCCAGAGACACCCACTTTTGAGCGGGTGGATTTAGCTTTCTGTTTCTCTGCACCCTCTGCCACAAGCTGCTAGATGAGAGTGACTTTCTCAGGAATAATGAAAGAACTGGTCTCACAGCCTAGTGCATATGATGTCTTTTAATATATTCACATTTAGTATTTGATACGGCTTGTCATAGTTCCTAGTAATCACTAAGACAGTCCCCTTTCCTCTGGAATTTGGATTCAGTCACAGTTACTAACTTACATACAACTGAGGTTAGCCAAAGACAATCATGAAGATTCTTTGGCCCCATTTAAGAACAGTCAAGAATAAATAACTGGATCTAGGAATATATAGTTATTGGTAGAGTCCTTGCCTAGCATGCATAAGATATCAGACGCTGGGTTTAATCTCTAATACCACCAAAGGGGGGGGAGGAGAAGGATGAAAAGAGGAGAGAAGGAAATGAGGTGGATAGAGAGCAAGGACTAAGGAGAGACAGTAGGAGGTAGTGGTGCTCCCGTGGCCCTTTATCACTCAACCAGGACAGGAGCCACTGCACCTGCATCGTTCCTCATCAGCTGCATAAAGATCCCAAGGTCAGGAGGGTGAGTCCAGTAAGTCTGAGGCCTGGCCTCACCCACTTCATCTTCATTTTCCATTAACACTCAAGTAACATAAACCTTTTCATAGCCCACAAAGCATATGCCCCAAATACAGGCATGATTCATAAAGCCAAAGAAATTAAGTAAGGAAAATACAGATGGTGCTCTGAAGGAAAATAAACAAAGTTTGGGAAAGATTAGCAGTGGGGATGTTCATTTCAAGGATTATCTGCAAAGTCTGCTCAGGATGCTCAGTTAAGCTTGGCAAGAGGTGATGGGAGCAGACACCATCTGCACAGTCCCCACGAAACTTCTCACCCAGGTTCTCTTCACACGATGTTTTCAGTGCACATTGGCTTCATCAGAACCACCACTGCGTGGGGTTCTGCATTCCAAAGCCGTCAGTTTATTTGTTTGTTTGTTTGTTTACATTCCAACTGTGGATTTCCCTTCCTCTTTTCCTCCCAGTCCCTTCCCCCATCACCTATCCACTCCTCTTCCATTTCTCTTTAGAAAAGAGCAGTCCTCGCATGGATATCAGCCAGCCATGCCCTACCAAATTACACTGAGACTAGGCACCTCCTTTCCTATTAAGATTGGACGGGGCAACCCTGCAGGAGGAAGGGTCCCAAAAGTAGACAACAGAGTCAGAGACAGCCGCTGCTCCCAAGGAGTCCCACAATAAGAGCAAGCTACAGAACTGGAACATATATGCAGTGTCTAGGTCAGTCCCATGAAGGCTCCCTGGTTGTCAGTTCAATTTCTGTGAGCCCCTATGAGCCCAGGTTAGTTGATTCTATGGGTTTTCTTATGATGTCCCTAACCTCTCTGGTTCCTATAATTCTTCCTCTTCCTTTTCCTCATGATTCCTGAAACTCTGCCTAATGTTTGGTTGTGGGTCTCTACATATGTTTCCATCAGTTGCTGGGTGAAGCCTCTCTGATGACAATTGCGCTAGGCACCTATCGCTGAGTATAGCAGAATATAGTTAGGAATTATTTCATTGACATTTTTTTCCCAGTCCTGTTTTGTATACCAGAGGGTATCCAGCCTCTGGGTTCTGGCCTCCTAGGCAGCATCAGGGGTGGGTTCCTTCTTCTCATGGTATGGGGTTCAAGCTTGACCAGTCATTGGATGGCCACTCACACAATTTATGCACCACCTTTACCCCAGCACATCTTGTAAGCAGGACAGATTGTAGGTTGAAGGTTATATGGCTGGGATGTGGTCCTAATCCCTCCACTGGAAGTCTTGCCTGGTTACAGGAGATGGCTGGTTCCTCTGTATCCCCCATTGCTGGGGGCCTTAGCTAGTATCACCCTCATACATCCTCCCCCCTTTTTTTTTGATACTTCCATTTCATCTAATCAAATGTTTTCTATCCTGCTCCCTACCCCACTCAACAATGGCTCCCAGAAAAGGATGGTGACCTGAAGTCTCAAGTTGAAAAGCTGTGGCGGGAGGTGAATGCCCTGAAGGAAATGCAAGCTTTGCAGACAGGTGAGACCTTCTGTCCCCAGAGTCTGGGCTAGAATGGGCAGGAGGGAACCACCCATTGCCCAGGATTGAACTCATCCAGATCATATGCTGAGTTCTGGGGCTTGCCGGCTTATTAAAAAAACAAAACAACAACAAGACAAAAAACAGAACAAAACAATAACAAAAGCATTTATAGCACATGCCTTTAATCCCAGCACTTAGGAGGCAGAGACAAGCAGATCTCTGAGTTGGAGGCCAGCCAGGGCTACAGACTGAGTTTCAGGACAGCCAGGGCTAGGGCTAGGGATGAGAATACAGGAGGAACCCTAGAGCTCACTGGTCAGCCAGTCTAGCTGAATCAGGGAGCACTAGGTCCAGTGAGATGCCTATGAGAAATTAAGTTGGACAGCAATTGAGGAAGACACATGACCTCAGCCTCTGCCATCCACACAGAAACACACACATAGAAATACACAGAGAAACACACACATAAAAATATACACAGAGACACACAGAGAGAAACATACAGAAGCACATATACAGATACATACACAGACATACACACAAAGAAAGAAACACACAGAGACAGAGAAATACACACACATACAAAAACACACGCACCGATGCGCACACAGAAACACATACACAGAGAAACACAGACACACAGAGAGAAACACAAACACATAGATACACACAGAGACACTCACAGAGAAAAACACAAAGAAATACACACAGAGAAATACACAGACAGAAACACATGCACAGATACACATACAGAAATGCACACACAGGGACACACAGGGAAATATACACAGACATACACAACAGAAACACACACAGAGAAACACATACACACACAGGAACACATGTACAGATGCACACACAGACATAAACACACAGAGAGAAACACTCACACAGACATACACACAGAGTGAAACACACAGAGACACACAAGATACTATAAAGGCCAATTTTTAAAAACCTTCTGTTTGTTGTTTGTTCAAGACAGGATCTTACTATGTAACTCTAGCTTTCCTGGAACTAACCAGGCTGGCCTGAACCTGACAAAGAGTGTTGGTATTAAAGGAATGCATCACTCTGCCCTGCCCTAACTACCTTCTTATAGGTGGAGAAACATAATGAAAGGAGTATTAAATGGCCAAAATAAAGCCTTACTGGATGCTCATTGAGTGCCGTCAGGGAGCCACTGAGATTTGGCTGAAATAGGTTCACAGGCTTTCCAAGGCTACACCCAACATGGATGCACATGGAAGGATACTGGCCAGGACTACACTTACTAACAGAGAGTTTGGAGAGAAGCATTTCTCCACAGCCCATTAGCTGCTGCACACACTTCTAAATGAGGGCAGAATACACAGATCCAGAGCAATCCTCACTACTAAGAATACTTGGAGCCAACATCTCTTATATCAGCTTCAAGAATTGAGTTTTGAGGGTCCCTGCGGGAAGCCTACCTATTAAAGTTAGCACCTTCAGATAAATGAGATCACAGCTTCTCATCAAGTATTCATTACTCCCAAGCTAATGTACGTTACCAAACCAGGGTCACCTTCACCATACACAATGCTGTTTAGTAACAAGGGTGATAACACTCCTTTTACCAGCTTTCCAGGGATACATAATTGGAAAGTTATAGCAAGGGCAAATAACCTAACATCGTTAGTACTTTGTTCTGAGGTGGAGGGTTTCATGGTAAGCAGTATGGGCTCAAACTCTCTTCAAAGCTGAGGCTAACTTTGAACTCCCGATCACCCTGCCTCCACATCCAAAATGCTAACATTACAGCCATCTGGCACTATACCAGACTACTACCTAAAAATTAATCTTTCTAACATATATACACTTACTTCTCCAAAAATTCATACTAAACTATGAAGGAGGGAGATTTAAATCATACACTATGGCTCTGGAGTTTGGCTCAACAGTACTAAACCATTAAACTACCTGTGGGTTTATTTCACCCTGGATAACCTAAGCAATATTATTAGCCCCTGATTCTCTTTGTAAGAAGACCACAGTTCCAGCTGGGCATGGTGGTGCATGTCTTGTCATCTCAGCACTCAGAAGTTACAGGTTCCTTCAAGGCCAGACTAGGCTATAGAGAGAATTTCATGCCAACCTGGGATCTGTGTCAAAACTCTTGTCTTTCAGAACATGGCTGTAGCAGAGTTGATAGAATGTTGGCCTCACAAGCACAAAGCCCTGTGTCCCATTTTTGCACTGCATAAAAAACCGGGGTGTGGTGACACATTACTGGTAATGCCACAGAATAAGGAGGTAGAGGCAGGAGAATCAGAAGCTGAAGGTTATCATGACCTACATAGTGAATCTGAGGCTATCCTGAACTACATGAGATCATGGCTACAGAAACCACAATAAGGACTGGCAAGATGACTCAGTAGGCAAAGGTGCCTGCTACCAAGCCTGACAGCCTGAGTCTGATTCCTGAGCTCCTTAATGAAAGGAGAAAGCAAACTCCCACATGTTATCCTCTGCCAAACATGCTGTGACAGGTGTACACACACACACACACACACACACACACACACACACACACACACACACACATGAGGTGCGGGGAATGGAGAGGGATAGATCCTGAGTCAAAACATAGACAAACTGAAGTGGGGAAAACCCACTATTCTCCATGACTTTCTCTCTGATTTTTCCTTCCTCCTTTCCTTCCTTCCTCCCTCCCTCCCTCTCTTCCTTCTTTCTTTCTTTTTCTTTTTTGGTTATTGTTTTTGAGACAAAATCGGTCTATGTAGGGCTGGCTAGCCTGGAACTGTAGATTGAGCTGACCTCAACTTCATAGCAAACTCTCTGTCTCAACCTCTCAAGTGCTACAGACATAGGCTTGTACCACCACAGGTGGCTTGTGTTTGCTCTTTATATTATTGTGAAATTCCACTCCATTCTAAAAGTCTGAAGGAAACACACCACATAGTTTTTTTTTTGTTTGTTTTCTTTTTCTTTGTTTTTTTTTTGTTTTGTTTTGTTTTTTTTACATAAACCAGGACACAAATTATATTAAAAGAAATTTAGGTTAAGGCTATGTTTTTGAGACTTTTGTGGGTATGAATTCATTATATGCTTCCTAAACCCTTTGGGGGCATGTTAAGCTATAACAATTTTTCTAAGTGTCGGTAGCCTGACAAATGTGGATGATAAAACACTACCATGTTGTGGGGGTGTTGTAATTGCAAATGCTTATTATTGTGTTTGGCGTGGATGAAACCATCAATAATAACTCATCACTGTCAACACATCAATCATTTCAGAAACATGTATCAATGCTTCCTAGGTCTAGTATTAGGCATGTCACATACAAAAGGCATCCTTTTACATCATCAAATTTCCCATCTTCACAGTCTGTCTTCGAGGTACCAAAGTCCATAAGAAGTGCTATCTTGCTTCAGAAGGCCTGAAGCACTACCATGAGGCCAACGAAGACTGCATTTCCAAGGGTGGAACTCTGGTGGTCCCCAGGAATTCTGACGAAATCAACGCCCTCCGAGATTACAGCAAAAGGAGTCTGCCAGGTGTCAATGACTTTTGGCTGGGCATAAATGACATGGTCACAGAAGGCAAGTTCCTCGATGTCCATGGGTTCGCAGTCTCCTTTCTCAATTGGGACCGGGCCCAGCCCAGTGGTGGCAAGCGGGAAAACTGTGTTCTGTTCTCCCAGTCAGCTCAGGGAAAATGGAGCGATGAGGTCTGTCGAAGTAGCAAGAGGTACATATGTGAGTTTATCATCCCTTAGGAAGCCCCTCTCAAGTAACCCTTCCAAGCTAATAAATAAGCTGGTAGTCACCCCAAATAAGCAAAAACTACATTTATTAACTGCAAGATTGCAATGCCAGTATTGATATCCATAGGTATATAAAGTCAGACCATGTCTTTACTGTAGTTAACTGTGGTGTTACCTTTAATGCAGCTAAGGGGATCAGAAAAGAATGCCTCAGACATGGTAAGAAAGGGACTTCTGAAAATGTGCTTTCAAATCCCTTTACCACTCTCCTTGTCCATTTCGGGTGGATTTGAAAAATATAATAGCCATTTTATTATATTATTTAATAACTTAAATAATATATAATAATGTGTTTCTTTGAGACAGGAAATTAAGCCTGTGCTACCTGAAAGATTTCTCTTTAAAATGTAGACATGACAGAAATGCATTTTGAGAAATGTGTCATTGGTTGATTTTCCAATTGTATGAATGTTATAGTATGTCCCACATGAACTCTTATGTGGTTGGACAGAACTCCAGGTGGCCTCTAAGTGCCCCCAAGATGTGTAGTAGACACAGGTTATGTGAGGATTCTGCTGGTCTAACATGACAGGCTTTCACAATATACTTCTCTTTCTAAGTACAAACATATAATAAAACAATGGTTGAAAATGCAGCAGAGTGTATACTATCTTTCCATCACTATAATAAGATACCTGACATAGACATACATGAAGCAAAGTAAGGTATGTTTACCTTGCAGGTCTAGTGGCCCAAAGCAGCCCCTGTAACTTGGCTCAGGGTTAGGATGGCAGATTGTTACCAAGCACTAGTGTTAGCATCTCAAACCAGAGCAGAAATAGAGGTGTTGAGCAGAGTCTCCTTTCAAAAGGGTATTCTGATCAACCAAGGACGTTCTAGATAGATCCACCTTCTTAAGGTGCACAATACCTTTCAAAATTGTCACATCAAGGTCCTTGAGAGGATGGAAGCCACCAAATGACCTTCAGCTACAGTGTATGATAAGCCTATAAACCAACACACTGACATTTATTCTTGTTATCAAGTATTATGTAACAGGCTTAATCACTGTGTTCAGCTTTATGACTAGTGGCATACTAGGTTTGTTTTTAACACTGTCACCAAGAAAACGCATAGTGCTGCATATAATTTGCTACATGAGGACACCAAAAATGTCTTTAGGCAACAAATTTTTCAGCTCCATCACAGCTCTTGGGACCACCATCGAAGATCCAGTCTATTAGTGGTCAAAATATTGTGCAGTGTGTGGATATATTTGGTTGATAAGAATGTCTCAAGTCAATGATTCTAGGTGCTAGATAACCCATACTCTTTCTAGTATGATGCTTAATTTCATCCACCATGTCAGCCTATGGTCTTTGCTTTCAGATGCCACATCCCCTGGTGGGATGTGAATTCTGTCTCCCATCAGAGCAGAGATGTCAGAAGAGGTTCTCATCTGATTCTTTAAACTCCCCCGCCTCCAGGTTTTTCCCAGTCAAGATTGCCCTCCAAAGTGATCAGTATATTTGATCCATCTCTGCTCTCAGCTTTCTGTGAGTGACAGCTGCTAGCCAATGAGCTATGAGGTAGGAGAAGAGCAGTAGGTGGAGAGGACAAAGAAATTAGAGAAAGACAAGGCAGGGCTGGCTGGTAGTTCAGCTGGTAGGTAGAGTGCTTGTCTAGCAGACAGGAAGACTTGGGCTCAAATGAACAGGACTCTTAAGCCTATAATCCCAGCACTGGGGGAGGTAGAGGCAAAAAGATGAACGAGTCAGAGTCATGCTCTACAAGTTAGACTGCAAATTTAAAGCCATCCTAGGCTACATGAGGCTCTATTTAGACAACAAAAGGAAAATGCCTCTTTCCCTTCACTTACCTATTGTTACCGTCTTTTTTCTTGTGATGACAATAGTTTCATCTATTACTTTACCTATGTATTTCTTTAATTAACATTATGTATTTCACTCTACGAAGGACAATTCGTCATTAGAAGCTGGAAGCTGGACTTAAATAATACTATTTCAGAGGAACATATGCGTGTAATTTTTTTATTCAAACAATGCTATTTCCATTAAATTGATTGCTTAACTAGATTTTGTAAAAGTAACTTCATTGCTTAAAAACAGCAGCATAAATTTTAAGGCACAGGGGAAATGGGTTCTGTAGAAATAAACAATTGTGATTATATTCTGTCCTTTGAATAAATATCTGTTCTCTTTTGTGAATAATGTCCTGCTCCCAAAGGCTAAATTACATTTGCTTAGAATTAAATTTTAGATTTGTTTTTTTCATTGCACAATAAAGCCCCAAATCTGATCAGTGTGGATGTGTTTAGATATTGATTACATTTATTTAAATTATGATGTTATATCAAACTGGGCAGGATTTAAGGGCAAAAGGCCTGGATTTGATCAAACTGGTAACATTGGTGTATTTAGGGAACAATTTCACCCTGCCCTGAAGAGGCACAGCTTTGAGATGGGGCATGGGCAATGTAGGTGAGAGTGGGCAGCAGGGGAGACTTTGCAGTTATATCTGGTTGGTCCCAGCCAACCCCACCACCATCATTGTCTTATGAAAGATAAAAGTTATAGGTGGGTAGTAGCTAAGTGGGTAAGGCACTTGCTTCAGGAAGTGAGTTCAGATCTAGAAAGACACATAAATGGCTGAGTGCAGCAATGTGCACCTATAAACCCAGCACTATGCAATGGAGCACAGAATCAGTCAGACTCCTAAAAGTTTGTAAGCAAGCTAGCTTGGCCCACATGGCAAAATTCCAGGCCAATAAAATATTTTGCCTCATAGAAATGGGGAAAGGCCCCTGAGGACCAACACTTAAAGATGTCTTCTGACCTCTACAGCTGTCCCATGTATACCTGTACCCCCTCACACACACACACATGCACACGTGCACACACACACACATCCTACAGACACATGAGGTGGGGAGGGAGGGTGGGAGAAATGAATTGAGCAGACATGAATAAATAGCACATTCCTAGCACATTGCAGGTTCTGTGCTAAATTTGACACAATTTTCAGTTTGCTTCAGAATACCACTGGGAAGTAGGCTCCAGATTTATTTTATGATCTGGAAGAAAATTATAATGAGAGAGGTGACAGCTGACCCAAGTCACATGCCCAGAAGTAGTGGCCAACTCATCACCCTCAGCAACCATAGTGACTGTGACTTGGTAAAATCTGTTCCAACAGACCATGGGGCAGATTTCAGTTCATGGCTCAGATTCCACACCTAGGGTCATAATTTGACCTTGAGAAGACATTGACTCTGAAGCTGCCGTCTTTGACCCCTTTGCAAGGACTAGGTTTAGGAGACAAGGAGCACCTGTAGATGGCAGAGTTTGGATCCCCAAAGATTGTATCAGATAGGGTCATCCTTCCCAAGGAGCAAGAACTCAAAGTAGCAGCAGCAGCAGCAGCAGCAGCAGCAGCAGCAGCAGCAACAACAACAACAACAACAACAACAACAACCCAACAACAACAACAAAACCCAACAGTGTTGCCAGTAGCTGGAGGAATTCCCCTCCCTTCAGCACCCCCATTCACTTACCGCAAGATCTCAGACTGCTATGCTGTGGCAAGAATGTCCTGATGAATCAGAATGGAGCAGAGTTAGTGACTGTTAAGTTTTAGACAGAGCCATAGAGGACAGGGCCCATCCTAAGACAAGGTTGTAGGCATCTCGAGAGAAAGTCACACTTCTATCTTCACAGTGTCTATGTATATGAACCTGCAGCTTCTAGGTTATGCTCCTAAATGATAAGCTTAAAGACTAAGGAAAATCTAACATTTAAGTAAAGTTTGAGAGTTAATCACACATGTGTGAGCTAGGTTACTTCTCTCCTCTGCTTCTCTCTTTCTGTATTGGGGGGGGGGGCATGCACGCCTTAAGCATGCATATGACTGGAGGTCAGAATATGGCAGGTCCCTTTCCTTAGGTGCCATTCCAATGTCTACTGGTTTTTAATGTTTTCCCCTTAAAATAAGGTGCCCCACTTGCTAGAGAAGACTGAGTAACTAGCTGGGTGACTAGACAGATGCCTGTCTCCACTTCTACTAGGATAACAAACTGTTTCTGCTCTGATTTCTTATTTTTTAAAATGAATTACTGAAGCAAGCACTTTACAAGTTGGAATATCTCCCCAGCTCAATATAATTTTCTTTTCTTAAAAATTATTTTAAATGAACTCTAAGCCAGTTTTATAAGGTAGACAATTTATTTGGGGATAAGGAGTACAAAACAGTCAAACCCAAGGTGACTAAAAGGCTGGCCCTAGGTCAGCACAGCTCATTGGTGGTGATGTCCTCAGGGAAACAGGCAATCTGGACTTCATCACCTCTGTTGCGGTTTCTTGGCTCTCAGCCAGAAGAGAAACTTGATCCCAGGGTGAGGGTTTCTTTTCCCTTCTAGGTTCCCTTAATTCTCCATCTTTTTATTCAGCCTTGGATGACATAGATCAGTGGTTCCTGACCTTCCTAATGCTGAGACAGTTCCTCATGTTGTGGTGACTCCCCAACCATAAAATTATTTTCCTTACTACTTCCTAACTATAATTTTACTGCTATTATGAATGTAATATCTGATATGCAGAATATCTTATCTGCAACCCTCAAAGGACTTTTGACTCACAAGCTGAGAACTGCCTGAATAAACAAAGGAGACAGCAAGAGGCCAAGAGGCAAATTAAGAGATTAACTGACTTGTACAATCAGTTGTTGTAGGAAGTTTTCCCGGGCCTGTTTGGGCCCGGAGGTTTGTGACCTGGGCCTCGGAGGAGGTTTGGAACCTGGTTCACGTGGCGACTTTTGTCCCCCAAAGAAATGAATCAGACCCTTATATTACTTCATACTGTTTGGCCCATGTCTCAAGCACATTACTAGCTAGCTCTTTCATCTTAAATCAACCCATTTCTATTAATCTTCCTGCCACGTGGCTCAGCCCGTGGCTCAGCCCATACCTCTACATGTTCCTCCTTCAGGGGTCGGATGGCTACTGACTAACTCCACCCTTTCCTACCTGCCTGCCCTCTGATTCTCCACCCACTTCTACGGTGCTGTGCATAGGCCAAAACAGTTCCTTTATTTTCAGCATACAGAGAACATTTCACCACAATCAGTCTCATGACACTACTATTTAACCAAAAAATAAAAATAACCACCAAAGGCGAAGCAGATGTTCGTGGTCTGTGCTGCAGCCTGAACCCATGTTGATGTGAATGGCCTGTTCTGTCACCTGAGGCAATGTTGATGTCTTGGTCAGGGTCTCACCTGGATCTGTGGTCCTACTGCAGTTGGGAGCCATGTCTGTGGTCTGTGCTATCACCAGAAACCTTAAGGGGGCCCATGGTTTGTGCTTCCTCTGACTGCGAAGATCAAGGAGGCTACTTTTGCTGTGATAACAATGACTTCAGACACACAGTTGAGAAGGAAGGACAAGGAAGGCTTCTGTGACATACCCTTGGCAAAAGATGGCAGTCTGGACAGGAATTATCAAAGAAAAGTCTCAAGGGGTGAGATGGGGAGGTTGAAGCGTAGCTCCGTAATTGATGCTTCTGGAATGGGTGCAGGAGGGGAAGGACTCGATTCTATTTAAAGGGTGGGTCTCCTAAAAGTTTGACCCCATTCCAGTGAGTACATAGATAACACAAATTAGACTCCCCCCCTTTATTTTTGTTTTTGCTTTTTTGGGGGGTGGAGGAGTCACAAGTTGGGGCAGCAAGACTTGGAATAACTTGGAAGTCAGTGTGATTGGAGTACATAATGTGAAATTCCCAGAGAATCAATAAAAATGGTATGTTGAAAATAAAATAAAGTAAAATCACATGCTCAGGGGCTAAAAAAGAAGGACTGATGGGGAGATGGAGGCCAGTGAGTTCTAGGCCAGCCTGATGTGCGTGTGTGTTAAATGGAGCTCTGCTGTGGGTGAGCTGACAAGTCAGTGGAAGAGCAACTGTATGGGAGGCTGCCAGTTCTTCAAAACAGAGAAAAAGCAAACTTCATAGCCAGTAAGTCTGAGCAACATAGCCTTTACTCAGGGAGAGATGCAAGTGCAATTCCAAAATATGCCCAGCAGGGGGAGACCTGGCATATTTGGTTTTTTTTTCTTTTATATATATATATATATATATATATTATATTTGTATATATGAATTTATGTTTTTGCCTGCATGTATAACTGTGTAAGGGTGTCAGATCTTGGAATTACAGACAGTTGTTAGCTGCCATGTGGATGCTGGGAATTGAACTCAGGTCCTCTGGAAGAATAGTCAGTGCTTGTAACCGCTGAGCCATCTCTCCAGCCCAGGCTGGTTAATTTTTTATGAACAAGGTCTCATTGTAGACCGGCCAATCTCGAACTCCCTGTGTAGCCAAGGTTGACCTTAAACTTCTGTTTCTCCTGAGTGTTGAGATTACAGATTTTGCCATCTCACATATGCTGGGTAAACAATCAATTTAGCTATAGCCCCACCTCAAGAACTTGAAAATGTGATAACAGTTGGGATGTGTTAATTGCAATCAAAATAATTCTGGAGAGACTAGAAAGATGGCTCAGTACCTAAAAGAACATTTTGCTCTTGTAGAGAATCCAAATGTGGTTCCTACACCAACATATCAAGTGGTTTACAACCACCTATAACTGCATCTCTGGAGAATCTAAGGCTCTCATTTGGCCTCCAAGGACACATGCAGTCACATGTATATAGCCACACACATATAATTAAAAATAAATCTTAATAATAATAATAATTCTGGAACTGAAACTATTGCAAAGTTGGTAGAGTGTTGGTAGAGTCTAGCAAGTAGGAAATCCTAGGTTTAAATGTCAACACTGCATTAAGTGGACACTAGCAATCCCAGCACTCCAGAGATGAGGCAGAAGAATCTGAAGTTCAAGTCCATCATTTGCTACATAGTAAGTTTGAGTTGAACCTAAGATAGATTGATAGTTATCAATGGAAACTGTGACATTTCCAGCCAACTTCTGCTGCATGGAAGCAAGGGTATGAGAAGAGGGAAACGGAGATGGCAGAGTGCTTCACTGTGCTGCAGCGTGTTTGAAGGTGCAACTGCAAAGTACCTGTCCCAGATTTGGGAGTTGTGTCCATATCCATCACCATGTGCTGAGATGCATGGACTTCTGGGGTAGGAAGGACTGGGGGAAGATTCACAGGAGCATATGTAATAGGATTATGCTGGTAATTTAAGTATTTGTCCCACCTATGGGTTTAATAAAAAGCTGATTGGCCAAAGGCGAACAGGAAGTGTGGGCAGGGCTACCAGGCTAAGAAAACTCAGGGAACATCTCAGAGCGGAGAGACAGATGCCAGACACAGATGCCAGAGAGCTGCCACAGACACCACAAGGAAACGGCAGCAGACACAGTGGAAAGAAGCTGAAATGCTGCTCTGAGAAAAGGTACCAAGCCACATGGCTAAACAAGATGGGTTAGATTGAGAGCAAGCGCTAACAAATTATATGCCTGGGCCTATAGGTCAATCAGCATAAAAATAACATAAGCTTGTGTGTGATTATTTGATGCTAAGCAAGGCTGAGAGTGGGACCAAACCTCTGGTCCAGGCCTGGAAAGTCCAGCCCAGAAACCTTTTACAACAAGCATAGGCTGGAGGAGAAGTGAAGAAGAAAAGGGTAGGAGAGAGATTTATACACACTGGTGCTGGAGACGCCTTCCCTCCTGAAGGAGACAAAACACTGGAGGCTCCTCAGTGGTGGTCTTCATTTATGTCAGCTGAAACCCCCAAGAAGCCCTAAGTGAAGAAATAGGGTGAGAATGGAGAATCAAATAGGGTGAGAATGGTGAGAAAGAGAACTAGGGATGTGGATAAGTGTGGTATCAGGAAAGACAGAGGGACAGACAGAATCAAGGACCTAGCAGCCTGGTATGCCACAACAGTGGAGGCAGGAAAAGCTGAATTAGGACATGTGTAAGACGCCAGGAACAGAAAGTCCATAGACCCAGGAGCAGGCATGGAGGAAAGCCAATGGCAGAGCAGGCTACCAACACGAATTTATCGATAAGACACCCACCCTCCTTAGCATTCCTGATCTGGCCACTTTGGCGCTTCATGGTGGTGTTGAGGATGAACTATCAGCTTCCTGTTTCTGCCACCATGCCTGCTGTCTGCTGCCATATCTCCCTGCCATGATGAACTCATCCCTATAGAACCATTTTAATTAATTGTTACCATTCTATTTCTGTGAAGGGACACCATGAACAAGGCAAGTTAAAAAGAAAGCAATTAAGTGGGGGCTTGTTTACACTTTCAGAGGGTGAGTCCTTGATCATCATGGTGGAGAGCATGGTGGCAGGCAAGCAGGCATGGCGCTGGAGCAGTAGCTAAGAGTTTACATCTGATCTGCAAAATGGATGCAGAGAGAGGCCACTGCATGGAGCTGTGAAGTGAAGTCTGGATTGCATTGGAGACCCCAAGATACTGAAGATGCCACAGCTGTGGAATACCTGCCAATCAGGCCACGAGAGAGGAGTGTGTTCCAGTCAGCAAAGCTGGAAGGAATGGCGGATCCAAAGAGTCATCTAAGCGCTTGACCATTGTATGCAGAGCTGCAGAATTCGGAGTTTTCCCTGCTAGTTTTCAGTCTTGCTTGCTTTGGTCGTTTGCTATGATAATTCCTTACTCTACCCTCTTTCCTCCCTTTTGTCATGGTGATTTGTAATCTGTGTCATGGTGTGTTGGAAGTATATCATTTGCTTTTAGGTTTTACAGAGGGTTATAGTTAAGTGATTGCTTTGAGTCTCAGAAGAGGCTGTGAAGGACTATGAGGACTTTTAAAGTTGAACTGAATTTATTTTGCATTATGACAGGCTATGAGCCTATGGAGGCCAGGAAGTAGAAAATGTAGATGGCTCCAATAAGCTCATATTTTGAATGTTGGGGTCCCAGTTGGTGGATTGCTAGGAAGAGCCAGGTAGCATGGCCTTTGCTGGAGGAGATGTGGCTTTGCTGGAGGAGGTGTGGCTTTGTTTGAGGAGGTGTGGCCTTGTTGGAGGAGGTGTGGCCTTGTTGGAGGAGGTGTGGCCTTGTTGGAGGAGGTGTGGCCTTGTTGGAGGAGGTGTGGCCTTGTTGGAGGAGGTACATCACTATGATTCAGCCCTAGTCTCACTTCCTCTCTGTCCCTCTTCCTGAAGATCAGGAAGTTACTGCTCCTGTGTCCTGCCTGCCTGCCTGGGGCCATGCTCCCCTCCATGTTAATCATGGACTAACTCTCTGAAACTTTAAGCAAACCCTCAATTAAATGCTTTCTTTTATAATCTGCCTTTATCAAGGCGTCTCTTCAGAGCAATAGAAAAGTAATTAAGACAAACCATAAGTTAGAATACACTCTTTCTTCTCAATGTTCTGTTGGTCATGATATTTTATTACAGCAAAAGGAAAGAAACTGCTACCCAGATCCAAGAACGGACATTAACACACATGAGGGACAAACCAGTTACCTCTGCAAACAATGCTATGTAGAATACTAAGATATTTTGCTCAGTGTTGCCATAAGAGACTTGGTCAGGGCTGTAAGCCATCTACATCTGACGTGTGTATGTGATACTCCTGCAGGACACAGCCTTCTCAAGTGCACAGAAATTCTTCCTATGCAGTCACACCTTAGGTCACACAGCTAGTCCCAATACATTTAAAATGTTGGCATCACACTAGTCCTCTTCTCTAGTCACAGGGGAGTCTAGAGATGAATTGGGGAAAGAAAATTGAGAAATTCCTGTATAGATAAAACTTGACAACACAAGCAATGAGTCAAAGAAGAATTCATAACTGAAATTCAACATATAGGGATGCAGAGCAAAACCATCAAACAGAGCAAAGATGATGTCTGGGCAGAGTAGAGAGCATGAAAACATCAAGGGTCAAAGATACATGACCTCACAGTGAAGGTATTAATGGATCACCATGAAGATAGAACAAACTAAAATCTTAGGACTCTTAAAACATAACCACAGAGTGCTCAAAGCAAAAACTTCTAGAGATGTAAGAAAAGATCATCCATCCCCAATTACTGCTCGAGACACCAATTTTACTGTCAGTAATTGATAGAACAGGTAAACAATCTGTAGGATTAAAAAGCTAACCTCTGCTGCCAATAAACTGGCCCTGAGCAACATTCAGAAAAGTGTTCATTTGACAAATACATTTTCTCTTCAAGTTCATAGGAACCATCCACAAATGAACCACAAAACAAACCACAATACACTTTTAAAACACTGAAATCATTTAAAGTATGTTCTTTGACCACAGTGTTATTAAACTAGAAAGTAATAACAGAACAATTGTTATCAAATGTCTAAACATTTGAAAATTAAATGATATATTTTCACCATAAACAACAGGTAAAACAGAAAATTCAGGAGAAATTAGAAAATATTTTTTTAAAAAACTTAAAATAAAAATATAGCATATCAAAAGTCATGAGATGAAAGGAAGCAGTGTTCAGAGAGAAAATTTAGGGCACTAAATACTTTTGTTAGAAAGCTAATATGGGGACCAGACAAATGGCTTCAGCAGTTAAGACTGCTTGTTACTCTTTCTTCTCTTGCAGGGTACCCAGGCTTGATTCCTAGCACCCACATAGGGTCTCACAGTTGCCTGTAGCTCTAGTTCCAGAAGATTAGATGTTCTGTGCTGGTCTCCATGGGCAAATGGTACATAAGCAGACAAGTAGGTACACACACACACACACACACACAGACACACACACAGTGTTAAAATGAGTATGGTGACACTCACACAATTCCAGAGTTCAAGAGAATAAGGCAGAAGAATTATAAGGTGAAAGCTAGCCAATGCTATAGTGAGGATTCAGAGTTTACCCAGACAAGTGCTTATGACATCAGGAAGCTGGACCCCAATGGGGCGTGGCCAGAATCGTTTGAGACCCTGGACCCGGACCTGCTCACTCTCTTGGTTCCTGTGTGCTCTGGAAGGAGACAGACCATCCCGAACAGAGTCCTGTTTTCTCCGAGAAGCGCTCTTGTATTTGTAAGTTTCTCTCCCACTAATAAATATTAATTCATTGTATGGTGAACTGGATGGGATTAATTATAGCAATACTGTGCTGCATACTGCTTTCTAGGATATTCTGTACAGCAGAGTAAAGCAAGAACAGATAAAGGAGTAATTTTTCTTCATTATATTACAAAAAGTCAAAAGTAGACAATTCTTAGCATTATTTCAACATCTCTAAGTACAGTGAAACAGAGAAAGAAAACTGCAAATGATATAAAGCTTTGAAATTTCAGAGTGTATCCTTCCAGTGACATATCTTCTCAAATAAAGCCACATCTTCTAATCCTTCCCAAACAGTTCTACCATTTGGGAACCAAGGATTCAAATATATCCTTGGTTAGAGCACTTGAACCCTTTTCCCCTATTAAATGGCACTTTGGGGAAGTTTACAAGGTATGGCCTTGTTGGGGTAGGTATGTCACTGGGGGAGGATCTGAGGTTTCAAAAGATGCATGCCATTTTCGCTGTCTTCTCTACATGCCTATGATGAAGATGTGAGCTGTTAGCTGTCTCTGTGCCTTTGCTCCACCATCATGGACTCTAACCCTCTGAAACCGTAAGCCCCAAATTAAATGCTTCCTTTTATAATTTGCCTTAGTTGTGGTATTTTGTCACAGCAATAGAAAAGAAACTAAGATGGACAGGATGGCCATTATCACCTGTCTTGCTTAGTTTTTTTTTTTTTAATGTCAATAGATATAGTTTTTAATAATCTAGAGAGAGAGGGTCTCTCTGAGGGATTATACAGTTTGAATTAGCCTATGACTATATCTGTGGGGTCATTGTCTGGACTATTGTTTTACCTGAGAAAGCCAGCTTTCTGTGTGTGGCAACACCTCTGGAGAGGGGTCCTGGATTATATGAAAAAGGTGGCTGAGCATAGGTCAAAGAGAGCAATCCAGCAAGCAGCAGCATCCATGGTCTCTGCTCTAGTTCATCAAGTTCCTGCCCTGACTTCTCTCAGAGTTGGACTGTGACCAGAACTCATAAACTGAAATAAATCTTCTCCTCCTCCAAGATGCTTTATGTCCTGGTGTTTATCATAACAACAGAAAAGCAAAAGAAGAAATCATCCTCAAACACCCCTCTTTGCTCTTGAAGAAATAACTGAATAGAAAGACCCCTATAATTTGTCATGTCAAGAAACCCAGATAAAAATAGAAACACCAATAGAAATGCTTTACCTCCAAATTCCGTAAGCAAGTGGGGATCATTTGGGGACTAGAATCTGGTTTTGGAAAGTGGATTTTAACACCAGGTTCAAGGTCAACAAGGTCAAGACACTTGTCAGAAGTGCCAGAGTCTGCCCTACTGGTGTGATTGTAGGTAAGAACAAACTTTTACCTCCTAATTTCTCATCTGCCCGTGAGGACAGATCACTGAAATAAGATTTGGTTTGACAACATATGAACACTCAAGAAATGTCTTCTCTGATAGTTATTCTTGATTGTCAACTTCACACAGCTGGAAAGAGAGAACTTCAATTTAAGAATTGCTTTTCTCAGATTGGCCTGTAGGCATATTCATGGTGTGTTTACTTGCTTGCTAATTAATGAAGAAGAGCCTAGCCCACTGTGGGCAGTATCATTCCTAGGCAGATGGGACTGGAGTATGTAAGAAAGGTACTGAGCACAAGTCAAGGAGAGAAAGCCAGTAAGCACTGTTCCTCTGTGGCCTCTGGTTCAGCTCTTGTCTCCAAGCTCCTGTCCTGGATTCATTTAATAATGATGACAACCTGGAAATATAATCCAAATAAGCCTTTGTGTCCTCAAGTTGCTTTTGGTCATTGTGTTTATCACAGCGACAGAAAGCAAAACAGAACAACGTCTTGTTATGAAACCAATCTATCATGCCATGGAACACTTTGAAGAACAGGAAAAAAAACATATTACAAATTATCCTTCATTTTTTTTGTCTTTTTTTATTTATCCAATTCACATTGCTCAGTACCTTCATCCAATGGTAACTATTTAAGTTTATCAACATCCACAGAAAGCTGGAGAAATGATATCAGACCTATTTAGACCACACAATCTCATGCTTTTCTTCACTTGCAACCATAAGTACTTTCTCTGTTTTGTTCACACTGTCATCCTACAAGTTCCATAATATCCCTCTGTGTGTGTGAGTGCATTTTTTGGAATGTGTTTATTGCTGAAATTTTACTTAAGCATCTGAACATCAATGTTTTGTGCTTATTTAATTTTAAAATATTTTATTTACTTTTAATTTGTTTTCTATTTCTTTAATGAATACCACAAATAAAATAATCTTGAGGAAGAAATTGTTTATTTCATTTTATAGCTTATAAAATCTCAGGATCCTGGAGAGATGACTTAGTTGTTAGGAGATCTTGCTGCTTTTCCAGAGGATCTAAGTTCATTTCCCAGCACCAACATCATGTGGCTCACCACTGTAACACGAATTCTGATTTTAATGAAAGAGATGCAGATCCAGATATCGAGGAAAGGCTGAAATATCAGAGAGAGGAAACACCACAGTCAAAACTCGCCCAGCTATCTTCCAGCTTCCTTAGTCTCATTCCTGGTTGCTTCTACCTCTGCTGGTTTCCTGTGCTGCCTTAAATACCCTTCTCGACAGCTGTATCCCATCCAGGTTAGGATTAAAGGCAGGAACTACTCTATCTAGTAGTCAATCTTGAACTCATGGAGACACAGAAAGTTCTGTCTCTGGAGTTATGAAATTAAGGGCATAGGTCACCACTCCCATACTTTCCTTGTGCTGATATATTAAAGGTGTATGCCACTAAAGCTCAGCTGTCTGACCTTGTACTCAAAGTTGAAGAAATTCCTGAGTTGTCTGCCTAGGGGTTGACTGGGTGTTGATCACTGATTATTTCAGGTCTTATTAAATATGTAACATATTACCACACACCACTACCTGTAGCATATAGCTCCAGGACATCTCTGTCATCTTCTGACCTTCACAGGGACACACACACACACACACACACACACACACACACACACACACACATACACACACACAACACATATGACATACACACATGTAAATAAAACAACACTTTAAAAAATATGAAGGGAAAGTTCATGCAGAAACTCAAAGTAGGAAGCTGGAGGCAGGAACTAAAGTAGAGAGGCCCTGTGAGAGTGCTGCTCACTGGCTTGCTCTCCATAGCTAGATCAGCTTGCTTTTTTGTACAACTTATGACCATCTCCCAGGAGAGGAATCACTAGTGGTGGGCTGTGACTTCTCACATTAATCAATAATTAAGAAAATGCCTTGTAGACTTGTCCATAAGCTAGTCTTACAGAAGAATTTTCTCAGGTAAAGTTTCCTTTTCCCAGATGACTCTAGATTTCCTCAATCTGAAAAAAAAATTCCAGCACAGCCTCCAAAATCCCACAGCTAAAGCACAACAAACTTTTGTTGATAGGCAGTTTGACTACGTACATTTTATTGCTTAATGGCAGAGCTACTTTCATTAAAGAGTTGTTAACCTGACATAATCTCCCTGGTTTTATGTTTCCTAGTGTTTATTCACTCATTTTGGATGGCTGGTGCTTGATCTTCAACTACTCTATAAAGCTCATTTGGTTAAAAAGTATTTCCTTAAGATAGTCAATTTGAACAAATATCAAAAGCTGGTGACTCATACAAGGTGCATCCCTGGATCCCTCAGCACAATTAGTAAACAGTGCAAAAGGTCACAGAGTCTTCCTTCCCCAAATTTTTTTACTGCTTTTTTTAATTCTGGGGAGAGGTTTTATAAATTTTGTAAGCTTTAAGGAATTTCTGAGACTTGTGAGTTGTTTATTCTCGAATCTTAAGACGTTTCAGTACAGGATAGGGTGTTTCAGTTTAGAAGAATTCACCATACATGTGTTTTTTCTTTCTTCTAGCTCTTATTATCATGATGCTTCCTGAGCCTTGAAGAAGATAATACAAATGTCTGAAGATTTTTCTCCACTTATGATTAGGCATAACCATTATGCCACATTCATAGTCATGTGTTATTTGGGAGCTTAACTGTTAGTTATCTGTCTCTGAGGTATACCTTTCATTGCAAAAAAAAAAAAAAAAAAAAAAAAAGGGTTTTCTTCCATGACTGAATAAGAGTGACAAAGACAGTCTTGTAGTAGTAAATGTATAAATGTTGAGAACATTGTTTGAGAAACACATAAAGCCCATTTAACCTGCTTTCCCACTGATGCCTCTGACTTCACCAGTCATAGGCTTTTAGCTGGGATTACAATACTAGACACAACTTCCTTCCTGTGAAATGGGCCTCACATATAATAAGAAAGAAGTTGACTATACCCCTAAAAATCATGTCACCATTGCATGAGTGGATATATCTGATGTAAAAGCTAGGTAGTGAGCACATAGAATCCACAATTGGACAGACTATTTTTATCTCCCATTTTATCTATGCAAATAGCCCTCACCTGTTGTCATGAAATCCAGGCAATGAGGCAAGAGTAGCTTGCACCATCATATGTATTTTTGTATCTACTAAACAGTCTGTGGACACTGACTCAGTCCATACTCATAATAACCTAGTGGAGAATTATATAACGTACCTCTACCAAAGAGAAAATGAGAAGTTAATTTGCCCTGATAAACTTGGACAAGTTTTCTAGTTAACTGATTACTAAAGTATCCTTGGTGTGTACCTGGATTTGTCTGCCCTTAACTCAGAAAAATCTTTCTACATTTCTATGATGTCTATGGTGCTGATTCTCTCAGTCCCCAACAACTACTACAACTGCTAAAATCAGAGAAAACTTTGATGAGTAGGCAGTTCATGCAAATATAGGTTATTGCTTAATGGTAAAATCATTTTAATGATTTTGAGAACTACCAGCTTGAGATAGCCTTCCTGTCTCGTTTGCTTGTGGTTATTCAGTCATTTAGGGCTACTGATATTTTAAATTTGTTGTTTGGATTTTGATTCTACAAAGTTCATTTGGTTAGAAAAATACTTGTAAAAAATCAAAAAACAAAACCAAACCATGGCCTGGAAGTTGCTCTGTACACCAGGCTGGCCTTAAAGTCACAGAGACCTGCCTGTTTCTGTCCTTCCAGTACTGGAATTAGAGGTGTGTACCATCATGGCCAGCAAAAACTACTTTCTTAACATAGACAATTTTTAATAAATACCAACAGCTCTAGATACTTCAAGCTTGCCATACATGAATAAACACCATTGATCTTGACCTTGGCATTAGTAAAGGGACATTTGACATTACAATCCAGTCTTGGATATTACTAGTTCATTGCCAACATCCTAATATTAATGTGATTATCAGTGTTGATTTTTTCTCCCTAGCAAAAGAGCAGCTTAAGTCTTAAACATTTTCTGCATTACTGCTACTATAGAGAACTCAGTGTACTATACACACACACACACTCACACACACACACATACACACACACCTCAACAGAAAAGACCTTTGAGAGGCTAAAGTAATACATAACTGTAAAATAGAAAATACAATAGACATGTTCTATGAGACATAGGGAAAGTGGGCTCCAGAGATAGCAGGAAGAGTGTGCACTAATAACTGGGGATCTCTGGGCAAGGGAAGTATCTCAGAGGATAAAGTGCTTTCTGTACAAGCACAAGGACACACATTCACATCCCCAAAACCCAGGTAAAAATCAGCATCATCAGCATGGTGGTACATGCTTGTAACTCCAGTGCCCACTGGGTAGAGAAAAGTGGATCTTGGTACTCACAGACAAGCTATCTTAGTGAAAAATTGAGTTCAGGTCTATTGAGAGATTCTGTCTCAAAATTAAATTGGAGACATGATTAAGGAAGACACCCCAATATCAACTTGTGGCCTCCCCATTTATCGATATATATAGAAGTTTATATTTGTATATAATCCACACACATGTTCACACCACTCTCACACAAAGGAAATTTTCTATTCCTGAAGATCAAAATTGTTGCTTTCCCAGAATGTCCTTTTTTGATGATGCCTCTGGTGCTTTTGGATTCAAATGTGGAGTCCTATGCGTTTATAAGCTTCGTGCCATCCACTCTTTCCTTCCATCTCTAAGATTTCGCTCTTCTGTGTTGGTTTATGTGTCACTAGCCAGTGTAACCTGTTGGGTAACGTTTAAACAAATTGAAAATAAGAAACCATGAGAATCAATTGTTTTGTTTTGGTTACAGTTCCCTTGCAAAATTTGCATGTATGAGAACTTTTTTTTTTTGGTCTGAGGCTGAGGCTGAATAGCCACAGTTATCATCCCTAGTCTATGTTATAACTTGTGAAAGCTGCCTTCTAGGTAACAGATGTGTGTTAGTTAATCTACTAATAAGCTTTTCATTTTTATGAAAAATATCTGAACAAACAACTTAGTCTGGTTTGGTTTCTGTTGTGATAAAACACTGAACAAAACTTTTTGAGAGCCAGATCAATACAAGGTTTCTCAAAGACCTCAATGAAGGGAACCTAGTTCTGTGCCCCAAGCACTGCAAGATTCAGCCAGGGCCCTGAAGGAGTTAAGATTTTGGTTCCTATGAACTTGGTTTTTCCTCTTGAAGAGACTGGAATTATCAGTCCCTTCCAAGGACTCCGTGTGCTTGGGCTGTATTGCACTTGATCTACCCTGTGTTCCTTTTTGGCAACATTGATTAATTAGCCTCCTGCTTACACTGTCCCATTGTTTAACAGTGTCTTCTGACTCTGTCTCATTTCCTCCCTGAAAACTGTGCATTAGATTTCTTCTTCTTCTCTTCCTCCTCCTCCTTCCTCTTCTCCTCCTCCTTCCTCTTCTCCTCCTTTTCCTCCTGCTCCTTTGATTTTATGAGGCAGGGTTTCTCTATGTAGCCCTGTCTGTCCTAGTGCTCACTCTGTAGACCAGGCTGGCCTCACACTCAGAGATTTGCCTGCCTCTGCCTCCTGAGTGCTGGAATTAAAGGTGTGTGTTCCTACTGTTTGAATAGATGGTATACTTTTTAAAAATAAGCTTGCTTGGTATAAGACATAGTTTTTGCAAGGTCTTCTGAGACCACCTTTCCTATCTTCTTTACTTCTGATGCCCATCATCCTTCTTCCTCAGTCACTGAAAAATAAAACCTGCTTGTACAGGTCAAAAACAACTTGGAGGAAAAGGATTTGTTTTATCATATGCCTTACAGGTTATAACCTTTTTCTGAAGAAAGCCAAGACAGGAATCTGGAGCAACCTGAAGCATAGGAATGTTGATTAACAGCTTGTTCTTCATGGTTTGCTTTGCCTATTTTTCTACAAAATCACAGGACCACCCACCCATTCACAGTAGGCTGTGTATTATCACATCAATTATAAATCAAGAAAGTGCTCCCACAGACATGCCCACAGACCAACTAAAATGCCCTCTTCCCAGGTGACTCTAGTATATGTTAAGGTGACAAAAAAACAAAACAAACAAACTAAAAACCCTATATAGAATTCAACTCAAAGGAGAAAAGACTTATTTTGGCTTATGGATTTAGAAATTACATGTCCATGGTCACATGGCCTCATGAGCTTCAGATAGGGAGCAGGAAGCAGAACAGAGATACATCAGGAAGCAGAAAGAATGCAGTCATTGTGAGTGTTGTAGAGCTATCCAGTGTGTGCATGCGGGTGTGTGTATGCTTACGAAGAGGGCAGAGTGGGATGGTAGGATGTCTTTCTCCATCACTATCCACCACCCTATTGCCTTGAGAAAGGTCTCTCATAGCTAGGCTTGCTTGCCAGAGCTCTTGGGATCTGTTACCCAACTCAATGCTCTAGTTACAGGCATCCTACACTCAGTCATGCCTAGCTTTTTGTGGAGGTGCTTGGAATTTGAACCCAGGTCCTTATGCTTGCTGAGTAAGCACACTTATCCACTAAGCCATCTCCTCAATCTTAATAACAACTTTATGTCTTCAAAGGATGTGGGTTGGATATAAAATTAAGTGGTCAAGCTCTTAGGGAGCTAGTTAGATTTTTACCAGCCTTGAAAGCCATTGAAGAGAGGCCCCTCCTCATAATCATCAACTTGTTAAACCAGAAATTGAAACCCCAAAAGTTTGATTATTGGTCAAAAAAATGGAATTGGAATCTTATCTCTGTCCCTGGGCTGAGGCTGTTTTGTTTGTTTGTTTGTTTCTTTGGTTTGTTTGTTTTTTGTTTGTTTGTCTTTAAACTGTACAAAAGATCCTAAAATTACTATCTAGCTTGAGGCTTTCTGATAAGAACAAAGAAATTATGTAGTTTTCCTCTTAGGAGTTAATTCAAGTGGGCCTAAACAGTAAAAACAAAAACACAAAACAGCTTCAAGAAAACTATCTGTTCAAGACGATTTAAGAAATAATATAATAGGGCTGGAAAGATGGCTCAGGGTTTAAGAACACGTGCTGTTCTTGTTGAGGGTCCCAATTTGGATCACGACAACCATGGTGGCCCACAACTATCTGTAACTCTAATTCCAGGTATTTTGATATATATATATATATGTATACACACACACACACACACACACACACACACACACACACACGCATACACACACATACATTCAGGCAAAACACTCATATGCATAAAATAAAAAGTCTAAAAAGTAAAATAAAATAAATAGGATGGCATTTACCTAATTGTACGTGTAAACAAACCTAATGGCTCCTTTTTGTAATGTTTTCCTCTTTAAATTCCCTATACAGGAAACTCCTTTTTTAAATTCTAAATTTCTATTGAAACAGTTTCTTTTCTTTTTTTTTTTTAAACTTTATTTATTTATTTGCCTTGGTGTTTGCCTGGAACTGGAACTACAGACAGCTGTGAGCTGCCATGTGGATGCTGGGAATCGAACCCGGGTCCTCTGGAAGAGCAGGTGGTGCTCTTAACCGCTGAGCCATCTCTCCAGCCCCCAACAGTTTATTTTCTTGATTGAACTCTGACGCATACAACACTGCTCAAGGAAGGCAGTGATATTATCTTATTATTTTAAAGATTTCTTTTATTTTTAATTATGTGTGTGTGTGTGTGTGTGTGTGTGTGTGTGTGTGTGTGTGTGTATACACACAAGGACAAGTGCCTATGCAGGACAGAAGAAAACATCAGAGGCCCTGTAACTGGAGTTCCAGAGGTTGTGTGCTGCTCTGGTAAGTGTTCTTGTCTATGGAGCCAGTTCTCCAGCCCCAGATATATTGCTTTCATCTTTCAGGCAAACTAAGAGAAGTTTAGGCTTGGCCACTGTCACTCACTTTATAGGTGTCATTAATTAGATTCCAATGACAAATTATAGGAAGACCTAATACTAAAATTCCTGCTTCTCTTGGAAGCCTCATGCTGTAACCATATGGATTATTTTTGATTGTGGACTGATTGAAATGGTCTCATGGAACCCAGGTTGTACTTGTATTTGCTAGTGAAGAATGGCCTTGAACTTCTGAACCTCTGCCTCTACCTCCCCAACAGAGTGCTGGGATCACAAGCATCTGCCACCACATCTTACAACACAGATAACTGCTAAAATAAAACAGAATCCCAGGAAGCAGGAGGCAGCCTTCTGAGAATAAGGGCTAAATTTCAGTGGACTGTTAAAACTGTCCACAGCAAAATCCTCAGAGCTTCTGGCTTTTGTGTCATGTTTTACTGAACATAATAAGATTATCACGAAGTGTCAAGGAGAGAGATTAGGTCCTTTCACTTCCTGGTTTGCATAACTGTAAACAAATACATTTTCCGTTATGTATTTTCTGTTTTCTAATCTCTTTGGGAATACAAGAAAACTAAAGCCCTGAGTTATCTTTTCTAACTGAGATAGGATCTCACTATATAGCGCCTGGCTAACCTGATACTCAGTATGCAAACCAGGCTATCCTCAAATTTACAGAGATCAGCTTGTCTCTGCCTCTAGAATGCTGGGATTAAAGGTGTAGCCATGGCACTTTGCCATTTTTCGTTTTGTTGTTTGTTTTGTTTTTGGCTTTGGTCTCAGATAGCCCTCCCCAATCCCCTATTGTGTGCTTCAACTCATACATACAAATGCATATTTCCAAGGCAGGAAAATAGGAAACTATAGAGAAAGAGGGTCCAGAGATCAACACATGGAATCCTCAGAGAAGAAAAGACTGGCAGCCCTTAAATTACCTTAGCTTCATTCAACCAAAGGAGCATGCTCAGAAAAGTCCTGTGAGCTTGGGAGAAGTGGCTACTTCATTAATGGCCCATGAAAGTTTGCTCCACAACTTGTCTCAGCCCTTTTCCCTTTATTGCTCTTTAGGAAGCAGGCTGCAAGTTGAGGCCTGGCACGACTCCAGGTTCCTCTGAATTTTTCTCTTAATAAATGACCCTCTTTCCTGTAATAAATTTGTGTCTCTGTACAATTTATTATAAAGAGGTACAGAGACTTGGAAACTCTAGGCTCAGATCTGCACCTACACCTGTGACATTTCTAAGTAAAATCACACTGTCTAGGAGTTCTCCCTAACAATTGTGTTGTTGTTGTTATTCTTATTATTGAGATGGTATCTCTGTAGCCCCAACTGACCTGGGACTCATTGTAAAGCCCGGTCTAGCAGGAAACATAGAGCAATCCTTCTGTTCAGTCTCCTACATACTGAGATTATAGGCGAGACTCACTATTCTTCAATATTCTTTTTTATTAGCCAGAAAAGTCAGGAAGCTTCCCATATCTCATTTTCACCAAAACATCACACTTGACTTCATAAGAACTCATGATTTAAGTTAAATCAGGTCTACAAAGTATTTGGGGAAGGAAGGTGTTGATATTGTCAACTTCGTGCTGTTGATAAACTAGGCTATGGCTCTAGGAATATCCTACTAAAATTTGTGCCTCTTGCATACATTTGTTTTTTGAGTGGCATCACATTTTATTTAGCAAAAGTGATTCCATCTTATCACAAATTCCTAGTTATTCCTAGTTAGTAAAGAAGTAATCACTCAAAAAGAAAAAAAAAAAAAATCAAAGGCAGACAATCCTTGCTGGGATCCAGGCTTTAAACCATAGGCAGATAGAGCCATCTGGCTTGCAGCTTGGTAATCACATGCTAGGAAGCTTAAAAATTCTTATTTATTAAATCACTGTGATTCAGCTGTTTTTACAGAAACAAGCCATTGCTATGCTCTTCCTAGGGTTAGGTTTTGAGGACTTTGGCTTTCTCTTGAATACCCTCAGGCTCATTGTCATCTTACTTACCTGCTGACAGATCCTTGTTGGATTAGAGACAAAACTAAAAAAAGAAGTCTAGGAGCCAGGAATGATAAGGAAATAGAGGAAGCTCAAACTGCAAGTAACCAAACCTGGCTTCCCTAACTGTGGGGGTTTGAATGAGAATGTCCCCCCCCCCGCTCCCCCCCACTCCCCTCCCCCCCCAGGCTCATATGTTTGAATACTTGGTCTCCAGTTGGTGGAACTGTCAAAGGATTAGGAGGTGTGGCCTTGTTTAGGGAAGTGTATCTTGGCTGGCTTTGAGATTTCAAAAGGTTCCTACTACCCCTAGTATACTCTTTGCCTCAAGATGTGAGCACTCAACTGCTGCTCCACCTGCCTTCACACCTTTGCTGTAGACTTAACTTGGAAACCAAAACACAATCTTTTTTATAATTTGCCTTGGTTTTGGTGTTTTCTCACAACAATAAACAAATAACTAAACATTAGACATTCCCTTTACCCACTAAGCCATCTCAATAGTCCTATGCTTTTTATTGGTAAGTACCAGGAGATGAACACTCTATCACTGAACTACAGCCCCAGCTAACACCTGCTTATTTTACTTTGTCGGTCTTCAAATAGAGGCCAAGAAATAAGATGAAGGAAGGTGGACGAAGTTGAGATCATAATAATCATTTGAAATTGTTATTTGAGTATAGAACAGCCAGTCAGATGACTCCTGCTGGGGGATGTTGGAATCTATGGGACAATGCTTTAGAACTCTGCATTCAGAGCCTGTGATATAACCCTCAGGGTTTCAGTTCTTCTGAAACTCTTGTAAGAAACCTGCTTCATGATACCTTAATTAAATCTTGGGATAGATAGTACCCTTGGTATATCCTACAAGTTGTTATCTTACTGTAAACAAAAGTGCATTCTGTTTTATTTTATTTTGTTTTGTTTTGAGGCCGCATTTCTCTGTGTAGCCCTGGCTGTCCTGGAACTAACTCTGTAGCATATGCTTGTCTTGACCTCAGAGATCTACCTGCCTCTGCTAGGTTTAAAGGTGTATGTCACCATGCCTGGCTTAATGCATGCTTAACTGGGACCCAAATAGCAATTTAGAAACACATTTTTTTCCCCTTTAGTATTTTGAGACAAAGTCTTCCTATTTTTCCTACACTGGATTTGAACATATAGATGTCCTCCTACCTTTGCTTCCTGAGTGATAGAATTATAAGCTTGCCATACCATACATTCGTCTGGAGACACTTTTGATTGTCATAACTGGAAGAGGGGATGATATTGGAAGCATCTTACAATACATAGGAGACAGCCCTACTATGACTTACTCCTAATGTTAGCAGTGCAGAAGTTGAGAAATCCTGGCACCAGTGACAGAAGCTTGGAGAGGACTGTTAATGTAGTAGGAGAGCAGAATCTTCCAGAAGTTTAGAATTCTGCCATGGTGTCTTACTTAGGATTTTATTGCTGTGAAAAAGGCATCAGGACCACAGCCACTCTTATAAAGAAAACATTTAATTGGGTTGGCTCATTTACAGCTTCAGGAGTTCAGGCCATTATGATGGGAAGCATGCCAGCATGTAGGCAGATGTAGTAGTAGGTGAGAGTCCTACATCTTCCAGGCAACAGGTCAACTAACTTTGACACTGAGTCAAGCTTAAGCAAAAGAGCTCAAGGCCCACCGCCACAATGACATGCTTTCTCCAACAAAGCCATACCCGGTCTAACAAAGTCACAACTTTTAATAGTGCTACTCCCTAAGAGACTATGGAGGCCAGTTACATTCAAACTACCACACATGGGAACCAATAGCTTGGAGGTGTGTTAGGTATTAGCTACTTCACACCAGTGTGAAGAAATGCCTTTCAGAAACACCTTAATGGATGAAATGTGTTCATAATTTCAGAGGATTTAGCAGATGAAGGTAAGGAAGGCATGATGGGGCATATCACTTTTCATCTTAGTGGGCACACTAGTTTACTTTCTGTTGCTGTAACAAATACCATGACCAAAAGCAACATTGGCTAACAGGTTTATTCATCTTACTCTTCCAGGTCACAGTGCATCATTTACAAAAAAAGGTGGGGCAAGAGCTGAAGGAACTGAAGAAGCAGCCATGGAAGAACACTGCTTACTGGCTCAATTGTAGCTATTTTTTTTTATACAGTCCAGGACCACTTGACCAGGGGATAGTTGCCCCTACATTGTGCTGGACCCACCCACATCAATAATAATCAGGATAATTTTCCACAGACGTGGCCATCAGCTAATCATATCTGGGCTCTTTCCTCTTCTCAGGTGACTTTTGGTTGTGTGAAGTTGCTGAATCAAAACTAACCAGAAGAGGAAGATAGGAAGTGGGACTGGAGGCAGGGTGAGGGGAGAGTACATTCAGCCTGCCCCAGGATGATAATCCTCCTAGACCTTCCCATCTCCTCCAGCTATTCACCACCTCCCAAAGTTTTCAGAAACTTCCAAAATGGTACCACCAACTGGGAACTAAGCATTCAAATCATGAGTCTGTCGGAGACATTTCAGAATCAAACTGCAGCAGGGCACTAATAATCAGTATTCATGGCTTGATGCCCTGTCACTAAAAGCAGGTGACAGGAGAGGCAATTCAAGGTCAACCTAAGCCCTCAGACCTTGAGTAGAGGCAATAGGTCACCAGAGAAACCAAGCTTCTTCATTTGGACCTTATTCATTTTCTCTGCACAATCAAGGGACTTTGTGATCTCACTTTCTATTCAGAGGAGTCAGTAGGCTAAGGTGAGAGACAAAGGCTTACGAAAGGGTAAGCCGAGGTGCAGTAGATTAGCAACAGCTGATATAAAAGCACAGACATTTGAAAAAAAGTCATGCTTTCATAGGAATCAAATTAGAGAGCAGTGCTATTACAACCAAGTGGTTGGGATGAGGGGATGGCTCCGTGGTTAAAGCCCTTGCCATTTGAGCAAGGGGACCAAGTTGTATTTTCAAAAGCCATGGAAATTCAGGGGGGGTTGTGGTACCTTTCAGTAGTTCCATTGTTGAGAAGGATGAGTCAGGGATTCCTGAAACAATTTGGCTACAGACAACTGTAGGCAATTTTTCAATTTACTCTTCTTATCAATGCCAGGCCTCGTCAAGCATGTGCACACATGTATGTTCACATACATATGTACACCACACACATGTATACATGTGGAGAAAAAAAATCCTAAATGTTGTTTTTATTAAGTTAGCTTTTCACTGCATTATGTTCAGGAAAGTGTGTCTGCTCCTAAGGAGTATAGAGAAGGAGGAGCTATCCGACAGCAATGTGCATTTTTGGGAATAGAAGACAAAGCAACCCTGTCAGTATCCCTAACTTATCCATAAAATATGCAGCCTTTCAATGGAGGCATGCATTCTCTCAGTCCTGGGTCAGAAGTCTTCTCTGCAACATAGGGTTGGGAAACAAGTTATCAGTAAGGCATGTTTTGGGAGGCCAAGCTGAGGGATAGGCTTCAGGTTGTGGATATAGGACACATAGACAGGATTTTTGTCAAGTGCTTTAAAAGTCTACTTTGTGAGTTTGTAATTAGGAGGCGCCTATGAACAAGAGAACCACATTATAGCTGGAAGATCATTCTTTCTAATGGAAAATCTAGAGGAATGAATATTTGTACTTTTTTAATCTTTGGAGATATTGTCTTAATTTATATAGCCTAGGCTGGCCTCAAACTTTGTGGTAATTCTCTCTTAGCCTCCCAAATTCAAGCATGAGCCACTGCACTTCTAAGTTCTCCACAGTATGTTTGTCTGTTTTTAATGTCTTGTTGACATGCACTTCATTGATTGTGAATGGAAAAACCCTGCATAGTATCAAGTCGGGACATTTCCGGGTGTGTCTAACCTGAGGCTCAAGGCAGCATGTGGCCCAAGATAATAATAAACACAAAGATCATAAACTTCAAACATTATGAGATTTTTCTTTTCTTTTTCCTTTTTGAAATTAGATTAAGCGGTTCTCCCGAGTAAACTTTGCATATGACTAGGCCACAGTATCATGTCGCAGTGTCAAAAGGTTGAGCATGCACGCCTCCAAGGAAAGAGACTGGAACCTAAGACAACCTCATCAGAAGCCTTTATTTCTCTGTAGAGTCCTGTTGAGCCTGGACTACATTTCCCAGGATACCCCACTGCTGGGACTTATTCAGGATTGGGTAAAACAATGAGGAAGTGATTTCGGGTCGCCCAGCAACGGGCGGAGTCCAGCACCGTGACTGGGTGAGCACGCCCCTTCCAGGAGGGTTAGAAAGCTTATTCCAGTTTCCGAGCCGTTCCTGTCTTTCCTTCCAGCTGCAAGGCCGTTTGGTTTCTTCCGTGCTTCCACCAACTCTCTCCTCAGTCTCCGCCCCGTTTCCCGCCAGTCGCCGTGAAAACAGGAAACTGGATTAGAGCTGCGGATCGGCTGGGTGAGCAGTACGCAGGCGCGAGCGGTCCCCCGTGCAGTGCTGCGCGCGGCGCGGTTGAAGGCTGAGTGAGTTGCAGAGGAGACAGGTCTACTTCTCTCTTCACCATGGCTGCTCTCCGCTACGCGGGCTTGGACGACACGGACAGCGAGGATGAGCTGCCTCCGGGCTGGGAGGAGAGAACCACCAAGGACGGCTGGGTGTACTATGCCAAGTAAGCGGCCTGGAGCGGCGTTCCCGGGACTCGTGTCCTGTGAGGCCTGGACCCTGCACTGTCAGCCCGGCGGGCACGCGCATCCATCTGGCCAGCCTCCTGACCCCGGTTCCCCACCTGTGTGGGCTCAGGGTCAAGACCGGGTCACCTGGCCGCCTGCAGCTCGCCCCCTGCTGCTCACCAGGTGGCACTGCACTATGCGGTGATGGTTTATAGGTCTTAACGCTTCTAAAGAGGAAATAGAGTAAACTTCAATGCCAGCTCCCGCCAAATAGACTTGGGTTGGAGGCCCAACAGTTTGTATTTTTAAACAGAGGTCCTGGATGGCTCACAGTGGTTTCCCAGGGAAGTTTTAGAAACTGCAGCAGAGCCTTTCTGTATTACTAACCGTGATCTTGGGCCACTGAAAGCCTTGGTTGATAGCCTTTTTTTTTTCCTCCATCAGTAAAATGAGTTGACAGAAGAATGAGTTCAATACTGTACATAAGGCACTCAGTGGAGAGGCTGGTGGGTTATAGATCTCATGCCCAGCTGACATTAGTTGGACTGTATCTGTGGCAAAGTTGCTACTGTGATGTTGGAATTACCTGTGTGGTCTCTCCCTCCTCCTTCCCCCAACCCTTTCTGAGATAGGACCTCTCAATGTAAACCTGGCTGACCTGGAGCTAGCTTAATAGACCATGCTGGCCTCGAAATTTCACAGGTCCACCTGCCTTTACAGGGTCTCAATGTATGTGTAGGCACTCCCAGTATCTGGTTATACAGCAAATTTCCTAGAGAATCTACTGCAGCTGACTATAGTTGGGGAAATCTGCTTATTTTAAACAAAATAAAAAAAATGCAATGTACAAAAATGATGGGTTTGGGGTCTTGATTGGGTTTGTTTTCTCTGCCAGTTAAAGAACTAAAAGGTAGGAAAAAAAAAATCTCCAATACAACAGGTAGCAGTAGAGAAATCTCTAATCCCTTAAACAGCAGCAGGCAGAATCAACAGTTGGAAGGCATTTATTGGGCATGGGGTGGGAGGAAACTCTTTCACACAGCAGACACATACAGAGAAAAAGACTTTCTGCAAAGCAGAGACTCATACTTTTTATTTTTTAATTTAATTTTATTTTTTAAGTCTTTGAACAGTTTTTCTCCCCTAATATAAGAGTTTGAAGAAAGATGAGACAGTTGATTGGCCCACAGCTGTTGGGTAACATGCCCTGATTTGGCCTTGAACTTGTGGAGCATCCACAGGGATTTGCTGGCAGGAGAAAATGCCCACAAGGCCTTTGTTGTAAGGTGCCAGGCTTTTGTCTCAGGTAAAGAGGGTGAGGGAGAAGCTGGCCCTTCGAAGTTCGCCACTTTTATTACCTAGCCATGGTCCTTCTCCCTGTGCCTATCAAGGAGTCTGCCTGCCTCCTATCCCCGAGTTTCATGATACCCTTTTCCTTATGTCTACTGTATACTTTCATAGTATTCAGTATCCCATTAGGTTTTTTATTGTTGTTGATCCCTTCTTTTCCCTGGTTTTCTTCCTCTTCTCAGAAATTTTCCCTTCTATTTATGTGTTTGTAAAAATATTTTTCAATGTGGTCCAGGCTGGCCACCTTGATATGTGGCCAAGGTTGAGCTCCTGATTCTCTTGTCTCCACTTCCTGAGGGCTGGGTCAACAAGTATGCATGAACATACCTAGCTTTTTATGTTTTTAAAATCTAGGAAAACCAATCTTTTAAAAATTTTCACATGAGGATATTATCACTTGGCTTTCAGAAAACCAACTATTGTAATAACACCTGTAAGTTGTATTTTTAGTTTTTAATATTTAATTTCTTAAAAATGTAGATCACACTGGCTTCAAACTCACAGAGATCCTCTAGCCTCTGGGAATAGTGGCATGTGCAACAGTTTTGTTTGTCTAGCAGTGTTTCTTGTAACCCACACTTGCCTAGAATTCTTTATGTAGCCAGGGATATTACATATTTCTGGTCCTGTAGCCTCCTGCCTCCACCTTCCATGTATGGAATCACATGTTTGAACTATACCACCTGGTTCCAGAAAAATCTAAAAGATAGCTTTCCTGGCTTATTATCAACTCAGGACTTAGTTTGTGGGCTGGAGTCTCCCCATTGATAAATTCCCCATGAAATTTTTCAGCTACTCAAGGGTATGAGTCACTGCTGCCCCCAGTGGCCAGGTAGAAAGAAACAGAAAACAGAAAAGCCATGAGAATTCATTTGTTCAAGTGTATAGAGCCCGGAAGAGCCAGGCCCCTGTTGGGCACTGATGATGTCCAGCTAAGTGAGATGCAGGTATCATCTGAAGGAACTCTGTAAGACTGGGCAGATGACTTATCAGTAGATAGTTCCAGTGTGTTGTGTCTGTCCAGCAGGAGGGTGTGTGTGTGTGTGTGTTTCTCTGCACAGGAGAGGTGTCGCTTGGCCTGTGTCTCAGAGCTCCATGTGGCAGGAAGTCAGGCAGATGGAGGGCGGGGGGAGAAAATGGGAGCAGGGACCCTAGGCAGGCCTCTGTCTGTGGTGCAAGGTAGTAAAGCTTGAGACTGTTGAGGAAGGAGTTAGTTTGCAGAGGTCCTTCTGTGCTTTACTGAGAACTTGGGACTCTGATATCCGACTCTGGAGCCCACCGGTGATTTGGAGCTGGGTAGTAACAGTGAGTTGGTGTCTTTAGAAGGAACGAGTGGCCCTGGAGAAGTAAGTGAATTGTATGAGCAGGAGGTTCAGGGGTATAGGAATGCCAATAATTCTGCATTTGCTGCTCCCACCTGGACCACTGGTCTATGTTCTTCCAACCACCTGTACTTTTCACTGATTTTGGTTCTTGGCATCTCAAATAGGGATCTTGTCTTTTTTTGTTGAAAGTGGATTTAAGGAAATGAAGCCTGACCTTTGAATACCTCCCTCAGTTGTTTCCCTGATTATAGGATCCTTGTTACTGGTGACAGGTGGTCCTAGCTTTTGGTCCATACTCTGTACGAGAACAGTCTATTATAGCTAGCTGTACTTTCGGCTTTGAATGAGCTTATTAAATGTGAATCGAGCAAACGTAAATGAACAAATACCCAGAGGCAGATATACAGAAGCCACTAATAGCAAAATACTATCCAGTGGAGTACTCACCAGACCCATCAGAAACAGACTTGAGGAGCCCAACTGAGAGAGAAGCAAAGTCACAGCTTTAAGTCAGGTGTGTACAACATAAGCAGATATCTGAGAGCCTTGTGGAGAGGTAATGCTGATGTTCCCATCGCCTGGTATATACTCTCCATGGATAAGCTTCCCCTTACCCACAGACATTTTTATATTGTGGGGTAAATAGCTGAGGGAAAGCACTTGGGAATCTTCTAGCTGTGTTCAAGGACATGGTGTTTTTTTAAAAAAAAAAATACCCTTAGCTGTCTGCTGTTTCCTTTCTTCCTGTCACAGACTAGGGAGCCCATCAGTTTCTTGGGGGCTTTTGGAGGACACTTGAAATAAACATGCTAGAATCTGGGGTAAGGGAAGTCTCCTTGGTACCAGAGTCAGCTTTTAGTGAGCTTTGATAGCACATGGTAGTTTGCCAAGGGAATATATTACAGCTCTCCATTTAATTATAATGATTGCATCCTGAGAACATTTGAACAGTGTCCTCATAACAGCCCCATTCTGCAGATGACAGGAAGTGAAGGCTGAGAGGTGCAGTGAGTGGACTTGTGGTGCATAGGGACTGTCTTGGTAGACCCATTGTTCATAGATTTGTGGCATCTTGTCATATCCAGGTGACCTATGCTTCTGTCTTACTGTGTTCTTAATGTCCTTTTGGGGGGGGGTGGCTCAGGACCCAGTGATTAATGAGACACTGAAGTTATACCCAGGGATAAAATAATCTCTCTCTGTGTGTGTGTGTGTGTGTGTGTGTGTGTGTGTGTGTGTGTGTATGTGTGTGTGTAAGCATGTCATGGTGTGTTGGTGAAGCTCAGAGGACAACATTCAGGAGCTCGTTCTCTATACCCACCATTGGATCCAGGCAGCATATTGGTGTTAGGATTATATGGCAAGCAATTTACCTCTTGAGCCATTTTGCAAGCCCAGAATGTACATTTTCAAAGTCACTTCTGTAATTTTAGTACTTAGGAAGTAGAGACAGTATAATTAAGTGTTTAATTTTATTCATGGCTACATAGTGAATTCAGGCCAGCCCAGGCTACAGAAAACCTTGTCTCCAAAAATAAAAACAACAAAACTGAACTAACTATACAATAACAGCAACAGAAATCCAACAAAGCAAAAAGAACAAGGAAAATAAACATTTTAAAAAGATTAACATTAACTGTGCTGTATTTAAGCTACATTTAATATTTAAACTAAAGTTTGTCAGTATATCCTGAAGTAAAGGGAAAAGAAATACAGATTGTCTTTTAGACTTTTGTGATTCACTGACCCAGGCCCTTCTAGCTCTTCTCTACTACTTTCCCTACGTGTCCTGCAAAATTCCTTCAGGATTGATTCCAGCCTGCAGCCTGGGACCTCTGATCTGATATAGCCAGGGAAAATTTCTGCTCTGAGCTTTTTTCTTTTTTTTTGGTGTGTGTGTGTGTGTGTGTGTGTGTATGTGTGCCTGTTCTCACTCCTCCGTCTTTATCTGAGAGGGACACAGTTTAACACAGTGATTACTCTTCAGCCATGTTAATTTATTTTATCGTGGATCTCTGTTACAGCCACACCGAGGAAAAGACCCAGTGGGAACATCCGAAAACTGGCAAAAGAAAACGAGTTGCAGGAGGTCTGTATATCAGAAGCCTATAATCCTGAGTCTAAAACATTGATTAGCTTTAGAAGATGTCACAGTGTTGAGGTAGCAGTTGGCCCTGTCATTCTGGGAAGGCTGTCTGCTGAGTGATCATCAAGAAACAAGACTCTTAAGGGATTTGGCAGCAGAGGAGATGTGATCTTAAGATGGACAGGAAGATGCTTTATGGCCTTGAAATATTATTGAAACAGTTGGTACCTTTGACTTATATTTCTCTATACTTGCACCATGTGGGTAATCACTCTTGGTGTAAGCTGTGGAGGCTAATGTCAGTATTTTATGGAAACCTATGGAGATAATCATGACTTCTAGGTGTTTCCAAACAAGTATATAATCCATAGAATAGAAATATTGAATGAAAACAAAAACTGTTTGAAGCTCTTTGGCCTCAGTGAGTTTAGGGTTTAGTTGAAGACAGATGATCTGGTACATGAAAATGATGGTATGGCTCTATAACATGGCACAAGACAGCCCAAGTCAACACTCCACTGGCCCATGTCTGGTGTACTTGCTGACATGGTTGTGGGCTTTGGAAATTCATGCTTATAGGAGCATCTGCTTTGGTTTGCATTAAAAGGAAGAGCTGAGTGAACATTTAAGAGTGTTCAAGAGTGTTATAGGGTTTTGGTTAATTCACAAGGCAGAAATGTGCATTTCAGAAGGGATACTGAGCCTTCTGTAGCTACTGCCCTTGAATCTTGTTACCAGAGGAAGCTGATCCAGAGGGTTTAGGGGACAGGGATAAGAGGGATAACACTTCTTCCTGACCCTGGGGTCTGACTTGACTTCATTCCACTGCACTACAGCTGTCAATCTTTCCTGTGTTTCAGATTTGCCATATGGATGGGAGCAAGAGACTGACGAGAATGGACAAGTGTTTTTTGTCGAGTAAGTGTCTATGTAGAAACATGGCCAGGTTGGCTTTTAAGAGGAATTTTCAATTATAATTTCCTAGAGTGACTGCAGGAAAATATGAAGCCATATATTCCTGTTTGGTCCACAGGAGTAACCACCTTTTATTGGCTGTGATATTTTTTTCTTCCAGTCTATGGTTTTCTACCCTGTTCTGTACACTAAGGTTTTGGGGTTAGGCCACACCCATCCTTCATATTCGAGTCTGTCAGATGGATTGTGGTGTAGTATTCCCTATGCACACCCCTGATATAACAACTACACTTCCTACTATCATTTCTTCTAAGGTTAAACAAAATATTGACTTTTCAAAGAATCTGATAACATGCCATTTTGGGAATTTCATGAATTTTTTCTTATGTTTTCACTATATTTGATTGAGCTACTACCTACCTACTTATCTACCTACCTACATACCTACCTACCTCTGCTGCCTTCATTCCTGCCTGCCTTTCTTTTCCTCCTCTTCTTATTTGGCTTCTTCTTGTCTTTGAGGCTTCTTAAAATTTTTACAGAGGAGGATTGATTGATGTGTCTATGTGACTGATAAGGGCTTTAGTTCTCTCTCCTATCATTCTATAGATTCCTTTGAGGCAGGGTCTCTCCCTGAACCTGGACCTTGTTTTTTTTTTTTTTTTTTTTTTTTGCTCAGGTGGAAGAAGCCAGTAAGCCTCAGCAATCCTGGTATATCTGCAGCCTTTGGAGCTGGGGTTATAGATGTGCAAACATGGGATTCCAAACTTCAGCCCTCATGACTGGGCAGCAAGTGCTGTTAGCTGCTGTGTCGTCTCTGGAACTCCATCTTCCAGATTTTCATAACTACAGCAACAGTTTGTTTGGCCTCTAACTATCCCTGTAGTAATAGTTACAGTAACAGGTTTACCTGAAGTATAGGTTTGTCAGCAGGCCTAATGAACTCCCTCCTAGTATGTCTCTGGCACTGGGAGCAGGTAGGCCAGGGCTTGCTTTGAAGAGAGTGAGCAGTCATTGGCAGCTCCAGCAGGGCAGCCTTCCTAGCAGGTGGGCGGGTGGATATTTTTTGCTGCCTGTTACATTATAAAATAATTCCTCATTTTTGGCTCATAATATTTTTCCTTATCAGAATAGGAATATCATTTCTTTAGTCTTATGTTCCAGATATTCTTTTTCACATTTTTCTTGGAGAACATGGCTATAGAAACTTCTCCTGTGCACACACATGCCTGTAAAGCTGTTCTTGGGGTGCTTTTCTCTTTACTGGCCTAGAGCACTGCTTTCAAGGTGGGATTCTCCAATCAGCATCTTTAGCAGCTCGTGGGAACTTATTAGATTTACACATACTCAGACCCCCTACTATCTGCATTTCAACTTGTGGTGTGTTGGTGGCTGGCAGCCTATGCCGTCCAGCGAATTCTAAAGCATTCTGGTTTGACTGGCCTACTCTAGAGATGGGTCAGCTAAACTTGTCTGTAAGGGATCAAATATCATTTTTTAGGGTATGGCACTGCATGGTTTCTGTTTTAATATAAAAATTATGGCTATTGCTGTGTACCAGTAAAACTACAGAAACAAGCTACAGCTACATTGACCAACTGCTGCTTTAATGAATGAGCACTGGCTTAGGAAGCAAGCAAGAACAAGGCTTCCTTGGCTGGTTATTCTCTAGCCTGCTGCAGGGGTGTATTGGGATATACTCAACAACCAGCTCTCTAGGGAAAGGAAGTGTAGATTTGTGTCCACGTGCAGTTGCTGTCACCATTGCCAGTTGCAGACCTCCAAGGTGGAATTCCTGAGGGGCAGAGGTGACAGCACAGCCAATGCTGCCTAATGTCAGTGTTGTCAGATAGGGCCTCACCAAGTTGCTCAGGCTGACCTTGAAATTATAGTCCGTCCATTAGCCAGACACATACATTTTAAATCATAGTATTCTATGTATATCAGGAGGATTCTTGATTGTTTTAAACATGTTATGACATTTCAAGTTCTTTATCTCAGATCTCAAGACTGCATATAATTTTTGTATTCCATTTCATATATTTAGAGTGTGTGTGTATGTGCATGTATGCATGTACATCATGGCACACACATGGCTGTCAGGACAACTTGCAGGAGTTGATTGTTTCCTTTATCACATAGGTTTCAGGGATTGAACTCAATCTTATCAGGCTGGGTACCAGGCACCTTTACCTGCTGAGATATCTTGATGGCCAAAGATACACTTAACATGTAAAAATGGTATTATGAGGAGTACTTTAATAATCTATTTGTCCTAGTATTTTTTAATGTTGTTTCTGAAGTTCTACAGAAATTCTAAATCAATAGTATAGTACTTATTATAGGTGGCATGGCCATGGTCTTAAAATGCAAAGCATTGAAACTTTGCTATTTGGCTTCTTATTAAGACTGTCATCATTTCCACTTTCTTGTTGTATAGCAGGGTTTTTAGGCCCTTGCACGGGCCAGTAAAATTACATGGATAGGTATTGATGAGAGTGGCTGGCAGATCTTACAGATGAATTTATATTAATATGACTTTAGTAAAAACTTAAAGCCTTCTCAGGAAGCTGCTGTGAGAGCCAAGGTGCCAAGTGTGTTTTAGTACTTTCAAGTAGTTCTGAGAGGCTTCCATGGCTGCGTTCCAGGCAGGAGTACAGTTATGGAGGTTAGAAGGTAGATCAAATGGGTTCTGGATCTCTCCATATTTGACAGTAAGCCTTTTGATGTATGAACCATGATGTTTGCCATGAATTAGATGATCTTGTATTTGGAGATACTGGTCCTTGCTACGTAGAGTTCAATGCCCTTCCTGTTCTTTGCAGCCACATAAATAAAAGAACTACTTACTTGGACCCAAGATTGGCATTTACCGTGGATGATAATCCAACAAAGCCAACCACCAGACAGAGATACGACGGCAGCACCACCGCAATGGAGATCCTGCAGGGCCGGGACTTGACAGGAAAGGTGGTCCTTGTTACTGGAGCAAATTCAGGAATAGGTAGGCCTGTAGCTTACTGTCATCTTACTTTATATATACATGTATAGTGAGTGCTACAGTGAATTCCGCTGACATATAACTGTAGTGGAACTTTGGTAGTGAAACTCCAGTTTAAAGATGGTCTCATAGCCTTTATTTGCTGCTTCATTAAAATCACAGCCTCTTTCAGTCCCAGTGTTACAGGGGGAGGCTGTGTGGGGCCTGACCTTGAAGTTGCTCAAAGCTGAGAAGTCAGCAAAAGGCTGTGGCTATTTTGGTATTCAGGGGCTGGAGACAACAGGCTGGCTAAGAGTTTCTGACCTGGTCTGTGTGGTGCATGGATGTATTCCAATTACCTGGGTTATTCAAACCAAAATTGATTGGTAACGTGATACAGAACAACAGCAGATTGTGACTTTGGATCCAAGGGTACTGTAGGTTTCCATTGGTCATTGAGCCTATCATTTTCTTTTGGTAACTGAATCTTATTTCTTCATAAAACTGGAGAATTTGTCCTTGTCTTCACCTCTGCAGCAACCGTCCTAATTGCTGCTGTTTAACCACAGTGGCTATGGTGAGGTCAGTGGCTTCCGGGGCTGATGCAGTGACAGCAATGAGGCGGGCACTCATGCCATCCTGAAGGATAAGGGTTTATTTTGTTTTGGTCCATTGACATTTGACATTCGCATCTGAATTGCTTTGAGATAGGATATGCATCTTCAGATTAAAGAATAGAATTGCATTCAGCTGTCCTCTGGCTTGTCCTCTGTCAGATTTTTCTCTGTCCATCTGTCCGTTTATCAGAGTGCCACTCATGACCTTTCTCATGAGCTTTTCTCTATTCTCCTCACTGTCTTTCCTGATTTCGAAGTCCCCAGGGACTTTTCCAGCAGCAAGTATAGAAGGTGAGGTACCGGGGCTGGAGAGATGGCTCAGTGGTTAAGAGCACCGACTGCTCTTCCAGAGGACTCGGGTTTGATTCCCAGCACCCACATGACAGTTCACAACTGTCTGTAGTTCCAGTTCCAAGCAAACACCAAACAAAGCAAATAAATAAAAAAGTTTTTTTTTTTTTTTTTTAAAAAAGAAGGTGAGGTACCACCTATAGTAGATCAGCCACTGTGCCGTATGGCAGGCTGTCAGAGCTTGAGATTGCCATCCCAGATATGGTCAGTTTCTTGACCATACTCCTGCTAAAGGGACAAAGAAAAATTTTCAAAAAAATGGGAAGTGATTTTCTTAAAATTACTTCCCAAACCTCATCTGAGCTCAGAATGTATTCAGTCCAGTCTTTTCAGTCTCTGCCTTGGGTTCAAGTGTGGATAATTGCCATGCTGTCAGTGGAGCTGCAGTGCTAGTAATAATGACTGGCTCTCCAGGATCCCAGAAGCAGTGTGTGTGAGCACTGTTATGGTTCTGAGCATGGACCCAGGATATTGTAGAGTTAAGTCTTAAAAAAGAATTTGAGAAATTAAGAAAAATCCCTTTGTTTATTTAACACTCAGTTCACTAGAAATTTAATGAAAAGATCTTATTCCCTTGGTCTTTTAGTTGGACAGCTTTTCTTTCTTATTTGTTTATTTAAACTTATTTTATGTGTATCAGTATTCTGACTGCATGTATGTATGCCCACCACATCTGGAGTCCTGAAGAAGTTATTGAATGTCCTGGATCTGGAGTTATGGATGGTTATGAGCTGCCATGTTAGTGCTGGGACTTAATCTGGGATCTCTACATAAACAGCTCTTAGCCAGGGAGCCATTCTTCTAGGTCCCAGGATAGGCCTTCTTTAGTCAGTGAGGTGTGTGACTGATTCTTGTCAGGCTGCTTGTTCTGGTGTTAGCTAGCAGACCTTTGATTTGCAGCACCAGGAGTTTGGCATTGTCATCTTGTCATCTTGGACATCTTGGCTGAGGACAGGTTGAGAATCATGTTTGGGTGATTTCTGATACTGAGAAACAAGGAGATTCTTAAGTGCAGGGGGGCGGGGGTGGTAGTTGGGGGGGTAGACGGGGACACACACACACACACACACACACACACACACACACACACGCACGCACGCACGCACACCATGACCGAACATGTGGACTCAAAAGGCTCCCAAACCTGGGAAGTGCTGCCTCTCCGCTGCTCCTCTTCCCCTCTGACACGTCCTTCTTATGCACATACTTTACTGTGTGGGCTCTGCAGGAGGTGGTTCTTCATAGGGTGAGGACTGGATGAGTTGTGGAAGGTTTTAGGAAGGGCAGCAGTGTTCCCAGCCCCTGCTTTCCCTCAGGTATTGACTGTAACACTGCCTCTTACTCCCCCCTTTCTGCTCCACAGGCACGCACGAATCTGTGCAAGTGTGGAAGATTTTGACTCTTAAAAGTTTTGGAATAATATATTGCAGATTCCAGGTAACTGAATCTGTACGAATCCCTCTCCCTCTTCAGCAGGCATATTGGACTTTAAGAAGCTGGAGGTTGATAGGCATGTGGCTTCTTGTAGCAGAGTTGGCTTTGTGGCCTTCTTTGAGGAAGCCTTGGAAAGTGTTCTTTCCAGGTAGTCTGTGGCTTCTAGATAACAGGCTTCCTTCTCTCACCAGTGCAACAACTTTGTAAATTGCCATCACTGCTTTGTTTTTGCTAGTTGAATGCAGAGTGGATTTAGTGAGCATCTGTTGCCAAGATCACTGGAGTGGCCCTCTGTGGAAGCTTTGCCAGGGTCATCAGCATCCCTTTCTTTGGGCCACAGCAGGAAGACTGTTGTCTATGTATCAGCAGTTGAATCTTTAGCCTGTGAAGCTGAGTGGATTGATTCTGAGCATGGTCATCATCCCCCCACCCCCCAAGGACTAGAAGGACTCCTTGTCTGCTCCTGAATGCTGTTGCAGCAGCGCCTTTTCCAAGCCCCGTCCAGGTGCTGCCTCATCAAGGTGGAGAGAGGAATGTGTTCCCTTGATCAACTGACTGGGTTCTCCTAGGGCCCTGACCCTGTGCAGTGAGCTTTGGGTAGGCTGTTCTCTCACTAACTTTCTCACACTGGCTGTAAGCAATGCACAGCTAACTTTTGAATGCCATAATTGATATTACTAAGGCAATTGAAGAGATTTTCAGTTTTAAGCAGGGTGAATAGGCCAGAATGGTTCGGCAATGTAGGATGATTCAGAGGCAATGCAGAAAGACAATGGAGAGCATGAAAAAAAATTATTTTTTGAGACAATATCTTACCATGTGCCCTTGCCTTGAGCTTGCTATATAATAGGTCAGGCTAGCCTCCAGCTCCTGGTCTTTCTGTCTCTCATGCCAGGATTACAGATGTATCCCAACACACCCAGCTCCCAGCCCTTCTCTTTACAGCTTTGCCTCTGTTTAATGGATTCAGCTGTCTAGATTGGATGTGGATCAACTACAGCCCCTGGGTGTAATCTGACCTACCTAATTTTGTAGGTGTTTTATATTGGAACACAGCCATGCACATTTAGGGTAACACCACAAGTTGAGTAACTATAGCAGGAATTATGTGGCCCCCAAAGCCTAAAGTATTTACTGTGGGGCCTGCACTGAAAGTATTTGTTCTTCCTGCACTGGGTGGTCTAGCTGAACACAAAGCAGGGTTTCCTTGGCTTTGTTATCAGCCACAGTTTAGCTGAAGCTGGGATAATGGGATACCCAGCTGCAGGAAGAGTGTGGCCAGCACATCATGAATAGCTAGAAGGATTGTCTCACCAGTATCCACCCACCCCATCAGTGTTCTTAGTGAGCTGCAAGGTTAGAATGTTGTCTCCTCAGGAACTAACACTTTTCTCTTGACCTTTGTTTAACCAGCTTTCTGAACCTGAAGACTTTTAGATTGAAAGCTGTAGCTTGTGGACCTCAGTGGAGATCAGCATCTCAGGCTCCAGGGGGAGCCATCCCTTCATCCAGAGCTGCTGCTAGCAGATCAAGAGCCCGGAGACTGCTAACCAGTAGACGAGGGAGGAGCTCACTGCCATGTGTACAGCACAGCTGGGCAGGAGGGCAGGAGGTTATGGCTCTTTGAGGTAGCCACTGGCTGGCTCGGATTCTGTTAAAAAAAAAAAAAAAGAAGGAACCAGCTTCAACACAGAGTTGACTGTATCTGAGTCTTGGGCAGTCTCAGGAAAGGGCATGTTTCAGTCTAGGGAATTTCCACTTTCTGGGGGCCCATGGATTTTCCTAAGCTAAACCTATCTGCTAGCAGATTTGTCTGTGTGTTCATAGAGCCCTCCAGAAGCTACCTGTGGCTTGCAGTCAGACAGCACTGACTAGCTTTGAGGGTAGTCATATGTTCCTTGCGTGGGGCAGCAACTGCACATCTTTTGAGCTCCATACGATTGATGCTTCAAAAAGACAGATATATTACCATTCTGTTTATGGAGGAACAGTCAGGTTTTTGCTAAACACCATCAGAAACCTGTTATCAGGTATGAACACATTAGACATCTCCAATATGGTGTTCAGGGTACTAATTATAGAACTTTCTTCTTCCAGTCTTCAGCCAGTAGGGGTTCTGAGCTTCATCAGAATGAAAAGTTTCACCTTCTGGATTTTTATAATGTCAGGCTGCAACATACGTCATTTTCCTCTGAAATAGCCTGGCCTGGCTTTGATTTTTGAGACAGAGGAGCCATTAACTAAAACTTAACTAGCTCTAACCATAGAAAAAAGTTTATACATATATATGTATATATGTTACATATATAATGTGTATATATATAATGCGTGTATGTATATATGTGGTATATATAATGTGTGTCTGTTTGCATGTTTGTATGTGTATATATATGTATGTGTATATATATAATATGTGTGTGTATAATATGTGTATATGTATTTTAGGACTGATGCTTTAACTTTTTACTTTTATATATGTCATTGTAATTACCACCCCAGGGCTTGTTGAGATTCACACACATGCATACTAAATTCATGCTCTTGGAGATAAAAGAGGTACACACACTAAAGCTGTCAGTCAACCCTCAATTTGTTCTCTTTAAAGCAAAGTAAAAGCGTCAGGTTTTGTTGCCGAGTGAGAGCCTTGCAGTATTCTTATAAAAGTGCAGTGTGCTTATGTATTGGTTTAGAGGATCTTGTCCCTAAATCGTGTACTGATGCTCAGACATGAAGTTAGTGCCACACTTTTATCTTGTAAATGGCCACTTTGATGGATTCCTGCCTGGGGAAGATGCTAACTGCTCTTAGCTGTTTTCCTTTGAGAGCACACAATGCAGCATCCTCGTTCTTTTCTAAAGAACTGCAGAGGCTTGGTGTCCAGGTTGGCCTGCCTGGATTGCCCTTTGGTCCTCTGTTGAGCAAAGCCCACATCCTTGTGTTTGGGGCCCTGAAATTCCCCATTGCTTTTTTTTTTTTTTTTTTTTTTTTTTTTTTTTTTTTTTTTTTTTTTTTTTTTTTTTTTTTTTTTTTTTTTTTTTTTTTTCAGTTGATGCGATGAGCTGATGGGGCTATGGATAACACCTTCATATTGGGAACTCGGTGCTCATTAAGCGGAGGGAAGCCCCTAAATCATCATAGTGACCCCTGGGGAGTTAATTAAATATATCTGAAACAACTGTTCCCTTAAGCTAAAGTGATTTGAAATTATTTCTTCTTGAGAAACTATTGGAAGTTGTTTTTCTTTGAGACAGTCTCATTACATACATAGTCCAGACTGGCCTCCAGTCCAAGGCAGTTTTCCTGCCTCAGCCTTCTCCACACCTGGCTGGAAACATGAGATTGTTGACAATACTGAGAAAGGTCCTTGACTGGCATTACACAAAATTAAAAAATTAGTACTTCATGAGTCAAATAACCACTTCACATGTGAATATTCTTGGATATCATAGTACTTGAGAAGCTTAATACCCTAACAGGAGGCCAGTTAAAGATGCTGCAATGATCACCATGGTGCCGTTTTCTAATTCCATGTAAAAAGCTCATTAGGTACATAGAATGTGTGTATTTTTCACAGGCCCCGAGTTAGGTTATAATTGTGTATATGTGTCCACATGTACCCTCTGGCCAGTTTATAATTGTGTATGTGTCCACATGTACCCCTCTAGTCAGTGTCAGAAGGAATTTTCCCTCTGAGGCCTCAGTTAATTTCATATTTTCAACTAGGCTTGGGTTTTCATTTTTAATGTCAGCTTAATAAATGAAGTTCATGTTAGCTATGCTTCAATGACAAAGTGACTCAAACCCCTAATTTAAAGAAAATGTTTACAAATTTGATTTTTACATTATTAAGGTGTTTTGGTGGTGTGCCACATGAAAACTTGGAAATGGTCTTACATAAAATCCAATTAAGGTAATTCTATTCTTCCCTGCCTTTTTATAATGGAGTGGCACAGTATGCGTTGTAACACAAGTATTGCCGTTTTCTGTAATTAACCTGAAAGCAGCCGTGTTGATCTAGTTTATTCTATTGCCCACTAGAGGGCACTGTTGTTCTTTGACATATTTGAACCAGCACGGCATTTTCCGTAGTTCTTTTCCTGGCTGGCTGGCCTTGCTTTCGCTTTTGTTAAATAGTACCTTTTCCTCCCCAACATATCTTTTAGGACATGTCCATCTCAGTGATAGAGCCCTGGCTGAAGACTGGGACCAGGGTTCTTCTTTCTTGGCTTTGTGTTTTTGTTTTATTTGTATAAAATGCCAAAGATGAAGAGGTCCATTTAACAAAAAGGTCCATTGTATTCAGGGAGCAGCTTGTTCTGCCAAATTACACAAGGACAGTGTTTCTTGGCATTATCGGTTTTGAGTGTGCTGGCCTATCAATTATCTGATTTCTTTTTCTTAGTGGGGATTGTAATATTTAAATATTAATGCTCATGTTTAAGGTTCATTTAGAATGCCTCAGTGACCTAATTTATTTATTTATTTTTTGCCCAGCAGCAATATCTGGTGTGATATAATGTATTTGAATTAGATTGTTTATGAACGATGCACTCTGGTACTAGAAGAAAATGTGTCCTTTGCATTTAGCATCTGTTTCTTAAATAAGAGGTCCTGTAAGACAGGCTGTGTTGTGAAGCAGGCAGCCAGCACTCTGCTCAGTCTGGGGGGATTTTGATACGACCATTAAAGTTTGAGCAGCTCATTTGTTGCTGCTCTAAGCTGTCAACAGAAATGTGGCCCAGAAGAAAGGAACTTAGGTTTGGCTTTATAGACTGTTGGCTTTCAGATGGTAAATGGAGACAGCATAAATATACTCTGTTATATACTGTTGTATGTATTGTGTTCCTTCTCAGTGACTTTTTCCTCTCTTTTGAAAATGGACAGGCCGAAAAACACTGTGGGTGTGCACCTGTACCATAGCAAAGCTGTTTCACGCAAGTGGAGATGTTCAGTTTGTTCATGCACAGATGTGCTCACTATTTAAGAAATAAATTGTTAAAACTAGATGGCTGTTGGGAATTATTACAGATTTGATAATAAAGGTACTGTTTCCAAGTGTGAGCCCTGGCTGTCACTGTGTGATGTGAGGCAGCCCCGTCCTGTGCCTTTTCAGCCATGAACATTGTCCTGGTATGGGTCTCATCCTTTTCTAAAATTTCATTTGGGGTACAAAGCTCTCTTGCAACAATCTCTTGATGTAAGGCACCCATAGGTTTATTCAGAAGTACCATCCAGTGGCTGAAGTTCCTCAACCCAAATCATTTCCCTTGATCTATTAAATGAAGCTCCCATAGTGATTTGCTAAACTTAACTGTGGGGTACAGAGAAAGTGCACATCTGGGTGGCATGGGCTGCAATGGTGATTTTAAATCTTCCAGTGTTTATCAGGCTGTTTTACTCCTTTCTTTTTGGATACTTTTATACCCTGTATCCAGACAGCTGTCCTGGGAATCAGGTTAAAGTTTTCTTCCAGAATCTAAGGAAATCTAGACTGATGTGTGTGTGTGTGTGTGCGTGTGTGTGTGGCGGGGGAGGGGGCACACTGGAGACTGAGGTGGGGCATGACTTTAACTGTGAGTCTGATTAGCAAGGTGAGTGGAGCTAGGCTTTCTGCTTGAACAGATCTCAGAAACAGAATTAGTTATAGTTCTTGTGTAGTTGTAAAGAAACCATGATTCTCATTCTTACCTTTAAATTGTACTTAAAGAGTTCAGATTAGTGTTTATGTATCATTATAATACTATCCACACATGCCTTTTAGATATAAGTGCTCTGCTTGTCTTTTAAAATTCTCATCTCAGTGCATGCAGCTGTATCAGCATGGTGCCTGAATAAGAGAACAGAGAGGTGAGGTCCTTGGATAAGTGCAGAACACCTCTGAGCTCCTCCCTGGTGCCCTGTACACTGTGTCTGTCACCTTCCTTGCCTAGAAGTAATTGCATATACCCTGCCAAGCTCATTCACTCTGAACCAGGTCTGGGGTCAGCGACCTGAGGGTTGAGGGTGGATCTGTAGGGCGGCATATGGCAGTTCCAATTTCTAAACCCCAAGTGTTTCATGGGTGAGGGCATGAGTGCTTGCTTGGGATTCTTCCTGGTGGAATAGTGTGAGAGGTGTGGGTGTTGAGTTCTGGGGAATAGGAGCTAGCATTCCTCAAGCCAGGTATGAGGTGGAATTAGCTCTCTCTGTTTTCTTTTTTAAGTGATTTTAAAATTATTTTTATTGTAACATGTATTCCCGTGGGAAATTTAGAAAGTAGAGATAAACAAAACCAAAAGCACCACAAAGTCCTCACCAGCTGGAAGCATACTGTTAATATTCAGCATCAGTGAGCCTAGGCACTGGCTTTTCTCTTCTTTTGTGATGTTTCTACTGAGCTGTAGATTGTATCTTTCCTTGCCATTAAATATTCCACATCTTAAATGGTTGCATACTATTCCATTATATGGTTCTAACTATTTCCCCAGTGTGGCACATTTGGGTAGATTCCAGCTTTTTAATAGCCACGGAATGGAGGCAGACATTTTGTAATTAAATGTTTGTACCCATCTGTGACATTCGATAGCCTTATTTTGTGGAAGGAGAATTGCTGAATCGACAGATTTCCTCACTAACTTAGTATCTTGATTTGTGACACTGTACCCCTAGACTGTTGTACCAATCTAAATGCCAGTTGTTGCACTGTGTCCCTGCCAACCTTGGGAAGGAGCATTAAAAAAAAAAATCAATTAAATCCTCATGCCTCTGATTATACCTAAGATGGAGCAGTTCTTCACGACTGGCCATTTGTACTTATTCTTTTATGAATTGCCTTTTCATTTTGTATGCATGGCTATCAGATACATATTGATTGCTGATTGATTGCTCTTTCTATGCAGTATAATTTAATTTTCAAAATGTCCCTTTCTCTTAGAAGTTAATTTATCTCCAAGTGTCCGTTACTCTAAGTACATATTCAATCCTGTGATCAAGAGGCAATTCGTAGAGAAGCAGGCCTGACTTCCCATGAAGTCCTCTAGGCAATATGCTTTGCCTGGCACACCAGCTACTACTCATATCCTGGGCGCCGAATGGAGGGATAATGCCTGGAGAGCTCAGGCTCACCATCGGCAGGTTCACAATGGGGCCTGAGAGACCAGTGTACAATAGTCAGGAATGGGTGGTTTTGGGCTTTGCAGTTTTCCCTCCGATCTGTTAAAGCTAATAACAGCACACTGGAGCTTTCCCGTGCTTTTGCTCCCGTGATGAGCCTGGCTCCCATGTAGTAAAATTGTACCAATGCTGAAAATAGCTCTGCTGACAGGCAGGGCGGGCTTGATTGGTGGCGGGTTTCAGTCTGGAGAGGGGCAGACGAGGAGTTCTGACTCTGGAAGCAGGCATGACCTAGTTTTCAAACTGTTCACCGCTTCTTACCTGAGTAACTCAGGCCAGGTGATTTCCTCTGGCTGTTGAGCCACATGGATAGTTTCATCCTTGTGTGTAGTTATTCAGGATGGAGATTTGGATCCTCTGCAGACACTTAGCCCAGAGCCATTTTGCAGTGAATGCTGGATGCTGGAGCGAGTCCTCATATTAATTCATTGTCTTCAAGCTTTCCGCTTTTGAGGTCCTCCCAAGGTTACTACAACACCTGCGCCTAGGTCCTGGGGTCATTTTTCTGAACAACTATGGTAGAGACATTGACTGGTGTTTAGTTCGAAAAGATTTCCCCCCTTTTGGTTAGAAGGCAGCTAGTACCATCATCTAGCCAAGAAAAAAAAATTAAATGAAAGACAAAGGAGTCTGGGTTGATGTTGCTTCTAGATGTTGATGTTGCCCTAGAACAAGGAGGACTTCCTAGTGGGTGGGGGCCTGGAGTGACTTAAGCTATTAGACCCTGTATGACTCAAAGAGATGGCAGTTGTCTCTGAGTCTGGCAGCACAGGACGTTTGCTCACACTGACTGTGACGTTTACAGCACTGCCTGCTTTATTAAGTCTAAATGTCCAGATTTTCTGTTCCCCTCTCCTGGAATACTCAAGAATGAATCAGTGTTGGGGTGTAACTGTAGTTTTATCAGCACTCACAGAAGTTGAGCACCTTGGTTGGAGGGAGGTTCTTGGGACAGAGTAGAAGAAACCTAGATTGTGAGACTTGTGAGCAGCTAGCTTGTTTAGTGACCTAAGGCATGTCACTTGAGTATTTTAAATCTAAGGCTCTTCATTTTGTAAGATGTATAGCTTATAACTTCTCTGTTTGTTAAAACATTTTAATGTTACATGCGTGTGCGCGCACGCACATTCATGTATGTGTATGGTCAGAGGACAACCTTTGAGAGTCAGTTTGTCTTTCCACCGTGTGGGTTTCAGGGATCCAACTCTGGCCATATGCATGATGGCAAGCACCCTTACCTCCTCAGCCATTTCCGTGACCCACATTTTAAGACAGAAGGTTATGTAGCCCAGGCTGACTTTGAGTCAGAATTACAGGCATGTGCCACCATGCCTGACTCTGTCACTGTTGTGCATGGATCAAATAATGGGTGAAAGTGTTACACCAAAGAGTCCTTTAGGATAAGGGCACTTATGGTTGTGGAAAAAAATGACCTCCCAGCTATAGGAAAGAGCCCTGAAGGTTGAAGAGGAGGAGAGTAATTTAATTCCTTAGTAGACGGAACATTCTAAGAGCTCTTAATGTATTTTCATGGGGGTGTACTGGGAGGTTGGTTCAGGCATCAGCTTCACTGTTCAGGAAGGGAGCCAGATGCTGAGGAACTGGCCTGTGTGCTGTGAAGCAGGTTTAGTGGCCATGTTTATGAAGTCTTAACCAGGTGTTACAGAGTTGACAGGGTACAGTGATATCCAGAGGATCAAGACTTGATGCAGTAAGAAGGGATTTCTCATAGAGGCAGGAAGTCCATTTGAGAGTTGTGTTGAGATTCCCCAGGTAGAAATACTGCTAGTTCTTGGGCTAGATTCTTGCTGGTGGCCTTCAGTTTGTAAGCATTCTAAGCATCTGTAGCACGGACCAGTTCAGAGGGAGAGGCAGAATTCTTATGTGAACTGGGTGCTGCCTTCTGATAGGACATAAAAACAATTACAAGCCCCATCTTGATTCTGGAAGCTTTCCCCAGTAGTCTTAGAAGCCAAAGAATAAAATTAATCTCTCTCAAAAGGCACCCCCAAGGAGCTGAGGACATGGCTTTGTGGTTAAATGCTTGTGTTTACAAACATGAGGACCATAGTTGAAATCACCAGAACTCCAGTAAATGCCAGTGGAATTGGCAGCCCTCCAGCTGTTTTAGCCTAAGAAGGTGAGACTAGGCACATCAGTGAGCTATGCGTTTGACTGAGAGGCCCTGCCTCAATGGGTAAGGTAGGGGAGTGATGGAAGATGTTTCCTGACAGCAACCTTGGGCCTCCACACATACATACATTCATACATACATACATACACATTCACACATGTGCCCACATGTATGTAAGCATGCTTATATACATTCATATCACATACAAACATAAAAATGGGAAAAGAAAGAAAGCAAAAATGAAGGACCTTACCGTTAGCCACTCATGTATGTAAGGATGAACTACCTACCCTTTCTGTATTGCTCAGGATCTTCCCACTACATTGTGCTCTTCTGTGGGACTGTGTTGTAGAGTAAGACAGCTGTACTCTTTCAGTTTGGCAGCTGGCTTTAAGAAGCTTACCTCAGCTGAGAGATCATCAATGCATTAAAACAAAACCAAACCAAACCCATGCCATTACAGTTGTATCTGTCAGTGAAGAAGTTTCCACTCTGAGTTCATGCACAGTCACAGACTGAGTAGCTGGCACAGTGGAGAATGTTGTAACTAATCCATTGGAAGAGATGTCTCAGCCAGGAGCCAAGTCAGATTTTTGGCAAGAGACACCATCTTTTCCGCCTGCAGAGCTGATTGTCTGCATGCATGAAGCTCCTTTTTCACCAAATGTAATTGCTGCTTGGCCAGTGTCCCCTGTGTTTTGTTCTTCCTTTGCATTTTTCTCTTGATCAGGGATGGAGCCATTTATTTATGCGTCATCACCAGGCACTCTGAAACTGACTAACTGGACAGTATACATATACAAATGGTCATATGGTCTTACCCTGTTTATTTAGGATTCATTTCCTGTCACTGTTGTGAAGGATTATCCTGTACCTGCTGGCTTAAAGCAAACACATTTCTGTGCCGCAGCTCTAGAGGTTAGAGGTTCTGTGTGTCCCTGAGGTCAAGGTGCTAGCAGGGCTGGCCTCTCTGAGGCTCTGGGGTGGGAGGTGCCCAATTCCTGTCCTTTCCCAAAGCTCCTAGCAACTGCCTGTGTCCTTTTAGTTCACAGTCCCATCCTCCACCTTCTAACCATCTAGCACATCTTCCTGTGATCTAGCTTTTCAGAACCTCCCTCTATGAAATGTTGATTATATTCAGTAGTTTCCCTCTCCTGTAGTCTAGGAGCACCTTTCCTCATTCCACTAAAGAACCCTTTTGCTGTGTCAGGTGACATTCTCAAAGACCAGGATGTCAATATTGTCTGGGGAGAGATAGATATAACTGTACCTAGGACAGAAACAAATGCATTGTCCTAGAAACTCAGCATCGTATTATCAGTTATATTTCTTGTCGCTGTGACAAATCCTGACAGAAGAATTTTAAGGCTCAGGTTTCCAAAGGGTACCGTTTACCATGGTTGGGACAGTGGCTGGAGAGCTTGCTCTGTGCCTTGTTCATATCTTGATGGATCAGGAAACTGACGTCATGCTACAAGGACAGCTGGGCTGTAGTCCTCAAGGCCTGTCCCTGGTGACTGACCTTTCTCTGCCAGCAAGATCCCTTGTCCAAAGGGCTCCATAACCTCTTAAAGCAGAGCTACCAGCTGGGGACCAGGTGTTTAGCCACCTGCTTGTGGGGGTCATTTCACATTTAGACTGTGTCAGCTTTAAGAACTGTTCCTCTCTGCTTTCCTCAATGGATCTCTGAACTGGGGAAGCTTGTCTACAAAGGTCTGAGTTTTAGGAGCAGTCCCTGGCATCCCAGATCTAGCAGTTTCAGGATGCCTGAAGTTGGAAGGTCTGCACAGACCTGAAACAACTTGTACTGTGTTTTCTTTCTGAGTCCCTTGGAATCCAGTGTTTGATGGAAGTGATTACATTTATGTGAGGATGTGTGTGTGCACCTGGGTAGTGTGGATGGGTGTGTACAGATGTGTGTCCTGGGTAGTGTGGATGAGTGTGTACAGATGTGTGTAGTATGTGGACATGCGTGTAGAATGTGTGTGCATATGTGTGGTATGTGCATGTGCATATGTGTGTGTAGTATGGACCTGTGGGTAATGTGAATGCACATGTGTATGGTATACATGTACACATGCCTGTATGTAGTGTGTGTGCACATGTGTGAAGGGGTATTTGGCTAAGAGCAGAGTTCCCAGTTAGCATTTAGGACAGGTAAAAAACTAATGACCCATTCTAATTATTTATTTATCTATTTTCTTACCAGTGTGTCTTACTTAAAAGGAATCTAAAATTCTGTGGTGTCTTAGAAATAAGATTTAGTGTTTTGGACCAAATGCTCAGTATCTTCTAAATCCACGCAGTGAGATCCTAGTTCTGAGTGACCCAGAGTAGAGGTGGTCTCTCAGGATGTGGTTAAATCTGGAGGTAGAATGGGAACAGGGTTAGTGCCCTCATAGGTCTGGGCAGAGGGATAGCTTTCTTTCTGCCCAGCAAGGATGTAGTGTGGTATGAGAAGGCAGCTCTGTGAACCAGGACGAGGGCTCCACGCAAAAGCCTTGCTAAGTCAGCACCCTGACCTTGGACTTTTCAGATCAGTGAGCTATGTAAGAAAGCTGTTTGCTCCTTAAGGTATGTAGCATTTGTTAGCGCAGCCTTAGCCTCAGCTGACTAAACCCTCTGGTGAAATCCTTTAGTGCTCACTGAACACTGTTGCCCATGCTGGTCGTGTCATTTCTGTGCCCCCCCCATGTGACCTTCCTAGTTGTGAGGTGAGTCCCTTGTTACACACTCTTTTATGCGTTCAATACACTTATCAACTACTGGTTACTGGTTGCTGAGTCTTTAATGTAGAACAAGCCTTAACCTCTCCTCTTAGGGAGGTGCACACACTCAGAGTGTTAGCAGCTGGCTCTTTGTGCTTCTCCGGAACATTTAAACTGATTTGCTTCATAGTGTTTGTGTGTCATTTCCCTGAGTATGTATGTATATGTAGCCTCTGGGTCATTTCTGACTTCCTGCATTTTCCTGTTTGCAATTAAAAACACAGACACAGAGGCCTCTTCCCCATTCATACTTGAGACAACTACAAGGAAATCACTAAGTAGATTCTTTACATTGAAGAGAACATTTGCCAGCAGCTGGTGCTCTTCAAATCACAGAGTAGTCTCTTGAGTTTTTTTAGGCTTTGACCCACATATATGTTTTCCAAGTGACTACAAGGGAGTGCAAAATCTATGTAGATAACAGGGTGAGTGCAATGTCACTCTAAACTTGAACAACCCGTGATCTGTGATCCAGTGTAATTGCTTGTTCTGTAATTTCTATTCATCCTTGTTTCGTTGCTTGCTTTGTGTTAATAAGCATGCAGGCTCATTACGGTTTTTAAAAGGTCACCTGCAGCTTGCTGTTCCTGCTTCTGACCTGAGCGGTGACTTTCCACTTAGTGGGTGCTAAGAACGAATAGTAGCCGATCTGAGCGGCCAGCTTGGCTAGCTTGCTTGATTTGGTGCCAGACGTCCTTTTACTGTTTTTCCTTAGTTTCATTTCGTGAGCTCCCAGGCTTCGCGCTGCGGTAGGACATCATCATAGCTCTGCACTCTTCAGGCCTTAGCTCTGCTAATGCTGGCTGTGAATCTGACAGTCTGCTGTGGAGGCTTTATAATTGCCGTAATTCTTTGTGCTGCTCTGTGTGTAGCTCTTGCAGTGCTGCACTTACTGCAGAGCAGTCTCTGAGGCAGGAGGGAGAGGGAGTAGCTGCAATTCATTCTTGTGTATTCTGTCAGGGCTTCGGGGATAGCGGTCATGGTCTGGACAATATTTGGATCCACACATTCCAAGCAAACTTTATGACCTGTTATGTAAAGTGGAAAGTAAACTAGACCAAGACTCAGTCTTCAGGGAGTGACCCGTGGACTTCATAGTTTAGTTGTCAGAAAGGTGGTCTTGTGTGGAGTGAAGAATTTCAAAATGTTTAACTTTTCAAAAGATACTCCTTTAAAACTCTGTGTTCTTTTTAAACTGTCCAGAGGGAAGTATTTGGAAGTGAAATGATTTCCAAGAGTCTTCCACAGAGCAAGTGCAGTTGGATTTAAATATAGACAGATTCCTCTGCTGGAGACCCCTGATTGCATGGTAGACACAAGAGCCTTGTCACAGAGAACCCCAGCTCACAAGGGCAAGAGATCCATTTGCAGAGCTGAGCTTGAGTTTGCAAGGGAACAAAGCGTACAGAGTTGGTACATTAGAAATAAGATGTTCCAAATTTATAGTCAATAGGCTGTAAATTCTTCCATCTTCTCTGCAGGCTCTTGTTCAGATATTAGAGCACTAAATGTGTTTTCTTAAATGCCTCTTAATGGTTCTCTTCGGGATTCCCTACATAGTGCCCACTTTCCCTCAGCCTTCATGTTTGTGCTCATACAGACACACATGATTATTCTCAGGTTGGTTGGGGGAATGTACTTGTGACCATTTACAGAACAGTAAGTGTTAATATGGTCTGTAGCATTTGCTTGAATTTGAGCATGGGCTGTCAGCATCCATGTGCTAGGAGTGACAGCTGCTATTATGGATGCTATCAGAAGTCTTCACTTAGGAATGAAAGTCTGTCACTAATGCTGGTTCTTACTGCAAACAGCAGTGTGGACTTTGGGACAGTTCCTTGCTGGTACCCAGTGCTTAGTAACACCTAGTTACTTACACTGTTAGTCTCTGGGAAGCATCAAACTCCTCTTTAGATTGCTCAGCTTCCTTTGTCAGGTGAGGAGGGTGCCTCTTCCTAGGTCATGTTATTCAGACTACAACCCTATCTGCTTTCTTCATCCTATGTGGTTCTGTCTACTACTTTTATTTTGGCACATCAGTGTCTGTCATTACAGTATTTAAGCTCTCGAAAGATTTTGGCAGTTGCTGAGTGCTTGAGAACATAAGTCCTTCTACTTACTCTTGTTCTTTTGCAGAGTTAAACATTCACATTATTTGATTCCGGCTGTGCTAATTCAGGTGCTGCTTAGAATGAAGTGCACAGAACATTTTCCTTGCTGAGTTAAGCTGGTAGCTCTGTGTTAGAAAGCATGCGCATGATTTTGTCTCTGTGTGAAAAGAGCCAGGCGAGTCTGAGGATATCAATAGTGTCGTCACAGGGCAGTTCTGCTGGGGAGAAGTGTGCAAACAGGAAGTCCAGAAGGAAGCATTAAACTGAAGAGCGTGGGTTTGTGTTTGTTTTTTGGTGACTTATGATGTTGCTGGCACAGGAGAGTGGGAGAGGACAGGAGAGATGCACAGGCAGGAGAGATGCCATGAACACGCCAGGCATGTAAATGTGGTCTGTCCCTTGTAGACCAAGACCGGGACTTGTGGGAATGGAGGGCACATGTGATCCCCCTTGGCTTCCTCTTTGAATTAGGAATGCTAGCAGTACAGCTTGTGGATATGACTTCGAGGGATCAGCTAGAGCCCTGTCTATCATTGAATATGAGCCCCACATCCTTTTTGTGTCCTACTTGGAGTGTGACCCTGCCATCTCCACTGTTTGACATGGATGGGACACTTCCTTCTTGGGAAGTGTGTACTTGAGCTCTCCAAGATGTCTGTACTAGAATTTCCTTAAGGAGCATGAAGGAGTAGATAAGAGGATAGAATTTAGGAAGCATTTTCATAAATACTTGAGTTTATTATCTAAGCAAATTAAATTTCATTAGTTGTGTTCAGATATCAGAGGCCAGTTTTGTGGAGCATTTGAACATAGAATCTCTTTGTTCTGTGAACTTCGATTTCTTTCTTCCACCCATGACTTTTATCTATATCAGTCTTTCTCCCCAGTATATATGTGAAATTGTCACAAACTGTTCCAATAGTGAAAGTGGTCATGGCTTTACATGCTGCACTGAAAGCCATTGAATGTGTCAGTGGGCACATTGTTTGCTGTGTGAATTACTTATCAATAAAGATTTTATTAAAAAAAAAACCTGTAACATTTCACTATATTTGACCCAACGAAAGATAAATTAAAAAAATTATGTCTGTAGACATGTTTGTCAGATTTTAATTTTACTTGATCTAATTTCTTGAGTGAACCTGTAACATGGGTGGATTTAAGCAGCTATAGATCTCTAGAATATAAGACCCACCATTGTGACAAGAATGCACTCAGCAAGCACTGTGTGGGGCTGATTAATGTGTGTGTGTGTGTTTGTGTGTGTGTGTAAGTAATGTGTATAGTGTGTTGAATGATGAGTAGGTACGATAGCCACATATAAAATTACATTAAAGCCCAAAAGGAGCTTTTATGAGTCATTCTGGCAATGGTATCCGACTTTCATAGGGCTTTTCCATGTCCATTGTGATGAATCTATTTATTACTCCTGTAATGAGCCGCACACACGGTTGGTTAGCCGAGTTATTGAACTTTATCAACCTTGGCTGAAATTCACAATGCGTGCCAAACTTGTTGTAACATGTAAGAAATTACATCTGGGCTAAAAGGTTCAATAACAGTGACTCTGATAATGGAATCTTTCACAGAGCATGGGGTTTCATGATGTGCCCCTGATTCTTAAAAATTACAGCGTTAAAGCAAAACAAGAAATCACATACACTTGGAGAAGCATTTTCACTTGTGGTATAGATTTTCATTTATGGCAGATGTATTCCAGTCTCAGGACACTCGGGGTAAGGCCTTATCCCATCCAGCCTTGGGACCACAACTGATGGTGCCACATCAGTAAGGCTGTGCATGGCCAATTTCCCCAAGAGTACAACTCACGTAAGTCTCATTGTCTCCCATGGGTTAGAACGCTTGAGGTACATGGAGAGGTCAGGACACAAATGGAGACACTGTCACCAGGAGAACACATCTAGCAATTAGAAACTGAGATTAACATGATGAAGCTGGGCTTAGAGAGATATCTTGAAGGTTAGAGCATTTGCTGCTCTTGCAGAGGACCTGGGTTTGGATGCAAGCACCACACAGCAGTTCTCACCTGCCTGTAACTCTAGTTCCAGAGGGTCGGGTACCCTCTTCTGGCCTCCTGGTATGCCTGTATTCCCATGGTGCACATAACACATTCAGTACTCCCCGCCCCCAACCCCATACACATAAAACAAACCCTTAAGAAAAAAAAAATGAAGCTTTGGGAAAGGAAGACTTCAGTAAGAATGAATGTGGACATTTGGGTTAAGGGTCACCACTCAGATTCTTAAATAATGAGAGTTTTTATTTTATTCTACTTTGTTGCTTCTGTATTTTCTAATTTACTAACTCTGGGACTTTGTACTGTGCTCTTCATCCTTAAGCCTTAGCTTCTTTATCTGAGAAGTAGGGCCTAAGACAGCAGCCAGCTGGAGCTGTGAGAGGTCACATGGAAAAACGAAGCCACAGGAACAAAACTGCCCAGCATGCCGGGCCTCAAGCAGCCTGTGACTGACTGCTCACCAAGAATTTCTGTGTTCAAGGCCTATTTGTAGGACAAACATTTTTAATTTATTTTCTCAATTTTTTTATGGTAGACAATTTCAAGTATATACAGAGAATTACGTTCTTTCTTTTTTCTTAAGAAATGAGAAGAAAATGGTCTAAGATGTACCTTGACTGACCTAGGGAAAGAATACTTTGTGAATTCAAGATTTATAAGCTGACCACCTTAGGGACGGCTGCATAGCTGTCACAGCCACCCTGTCAGTTTCATAAGCATCTCCATGTTTTTCTTGACTGCACAAAATTTCCAGTGGATATTGAAGGAAGTTTGGTAAAGCTTTAGTTCTGTGTGCTATATATACATGCCATACTGGAACAGAAGTTTGTTGTTGTTTTCCATATTGAAGATTTAACCTGTTACATCAGGAATGCTAGGCAAGCACTATGCAGCTGAGCTGCATCTCGAACCAAAAGTGAGAACGTCTAGAGGCAGGGTCTTGCTTGCCCAGAGAGGCATTGAATTCACTGGGGAGTCCAAACAGGTCTTGAACCTTGCACATCTGTCTTTTGAACTAAGTCTCTCCTATACCATGTGAACATAGGAGCTCATGACAGGAAGAGGAAACCTGAGTGAGTGAGTCCTGTTCAAGCTCAAGAGAAAGAGCATGTGTTTATGGCTCAGCTTTCACATGGTCACAAGTGGGGATGCCTGCTCCATCACCGTCAATGACAGGAGAAGAAATGAAAAGTATGCAGGCCAACACCGCTCCTTCCCATACTCCCACAGGAGCCATCCTGGTTTTACTGACAGTACAGTATACCTTTTAATTATTCTGTCTTCAGTGAAATAGTCTCTTTTAATTTTATTAAGTTTGCTTTTCCTTTTAAGAGCCAGGCCAGGATATTTGCTAACATACATTGAAAACGTGCAACAAATTTGTTGTTGTTTTAAATCTATGAGTCCTTAGGACTCAAGGAGCAGTGAAGATATGTATGATCTAATTTATTCAAAGTAAGGATGTGTAGACCAGAAGAGGAAGATGCACAGGCTGAGTCTGACTCTTCCCCTTCAGTGGTGGTCAAGTGGAAACTCACTGTTGGTGCTGGTGTCCATGATCTGGCACAGGAGAACAGGGTAAGCTAATGAGGTATTTGCAAGAAATAAATGAGGAGCCATACCTCCTGAGTGTAAATCTTTAAAATTGCTATTTAATCTCCTCACCTAGAGAACGATGATAGAATACATTTGGGGAAGCCCAACCTGAGAAGCTAGCAGGCATCTGCCTGACTTCAGTAGCAATCACTGAGCTGCCATAGACAGTAATCATGCTTGCGGAAAGCTTGTGCGCTGCCCTGCGGGGAGAGCTGGTGTGAAGTGCTTAATGCGACTCTCCACTGATGTGAAAGAGCAAATGGAGGGAGAGCCAGCTTCAAGGGCTCAATCAGCTTCTGGCAGCCCTCACCTACAGCTGCTCCAGGATGCACCCACCATGCAGCTGCCTCACACAACTCCTGACATTTCTCAGCAGTGAGGCCTGTGATGTAGATAAGCCCTTTGTACCTTTAGTTGCTTGGAACTATCACAGTTTGTTGGAAAGGAAGATAAACAGGGGTCTAGAGTGGTGTTCACTGGTTAAGAGCACTTGCTACGCTCTCAGAGGACCTGGTTTGGTTCCTGGCAGCCCACATCGGGCAGCTAATCACAGCCACTAACTCCAACTTCAAGGGATCTGATGACCTCTTCTGGACTCTGCAGGCATCTCCACACATGTGACCATATAAATAAACATCTAGCCTGTTGTGTTTATTTCTCGATGAAGCATCGGAAAGCAAGCTGAGGTTTCTGTTGTGGGAACACCCATCAAAGGAAGAGTGAATGGCTAGTAGATGGGTAGGAGAGATTTACATAAGTTAGTTCTGACAGCTACTTGGGACACAGATAAACCTGGCATGTCCAGGAGCGATGAACATCATTTTTCTAGGAGACAGACAGTGTTTAAGCGAATTGAATTTGTTGTGTGTATGGGGGTAGACTTTTCTAATAATTTTAAGTTGTATGAAAACTTACTTTTTATTGAAATAGCTTATGAAATTTATCTTTTAGCTGTTAGCTTTTGTCCCCTCAAAGGGAGAACCCCAGCCAAAGCAGATTTCAAAGCATTTAAGATGTGATGTCAGAGAGCCTGATGGAGGCTGGGAGAATCCAGTGAGGAGATGAGGGAAAGGCTGTACAAGCATGTGCCTCTGAGTTGTGCAGCTGATGCTCATGTCGGAAGAACTTTCTGAGGAGCCTCATGGAATGAATCTGAGAACTGTCTGTTGGGGAAGGAGAGGCATTTGTCCACAGGCATTCATGCCTCTCTGGCAACCATAATCCCATAGTGTATCGGTACCAAGCAGCTTTCCCACACTCCGGTGTCAGGGGATTCCAGAATTGAAATGGGGGACACACTGTTGCCTGTGGCTAGTTGAAGATTTTGAGGAGCTAGTGGTTGTGGCCTTTGGAGTTAGATGGGGCTGAGAGGTAAGGGAGAAACACCTTCGTGCTGCCCACCCCTCACCCTATTCCTCAGTGTCCTCATGCCCTGTGAGACAGTTCATCCTAGCTGTCCTTCAAGGCTGAAGTGCTGTCAGGAATATAAACCAGTCCCAGGTGACCTTTGGGGTCTTACATGTTGTTTGCAAAGACAGCTGTAACAAGTGCCAGGAAGTGGTGGCTTAGGACACAGTGCTACATCAAGCTAGAAACCTGAAACCCAGGGGTGGGGAAGGGCCAGTGTCCAACTGAACCTGTACTAAAGGACCCTTTCTTGGTAATTCTAGACTTGATGAGGTGACCATATTGAAGGTCACATGTAGCCTAGGATAGCAGTGTATGTGATCTAACATCTAACACACATAGCATGTGTGTGTGTGTGTGTGTGTTGATAACTAGATTGTAAAGTTCTTAAATGTGAACTCTGTAGATGACAGTGTGGCTCAGAGAAGCCAGAAGGCTGGGTACTCCTGTAAGTCTACTGGCTATGGTAGCGATTCCAGTCACGGCTCTGTCAGCCCAAGCATTCTCTCCATGTCTCTTGTGTCTGTCTCCTTTTTCCTCATTTAAAAAACACATCTATTATTTTTGTTTTCCTAATTGCCTCATTAAAGTTTACATTTATTTATTTATTGTGTGTGTGCCTGCCCTTCCCAGTGCATGTGTGGAAATCAAGGCACAGCTTGCAGGTTTTGACTCTCTCCTTCCATTACATGAGTTTTGAGGATTGAACTCAGGTCATTAGCCTTAGAAGCAAATGTGCTATTGCACTGGCCCCTAACATCTCACTGTAGCTTGATTAAGTTTGTAAAGTTCCTATTTCTATGTTACCTCTTTGTGAAGTGCTCAGAGGAGGGGCCCAAGTTCATCCTTCTTTGTGTGTTGTGTTTTGGGGAGGGATAGAGCTGAGAACATAATAGCCATCCTGTAAGCAGAAGCTGCTCTCCGCTGTCCATGCTGTTCAGATAAACAGCAGCTATCCAGCCAGTCATTCCTGCAACGAATACTAATGTGCCTGCTGCAGTGGCTCATGTCTGTAATCCCAGCACTATGAAGGTGGTGGAGGAGGAGGATCAGGAGTTCAAGGACATTTGAGGCTACAATGAGCTATATAACACCTTGTCTCAAAAACTAAACCACCACCACCATGAGCAGCAGAAAAACAACAGCAGCAGTAGTGGCAGCAGCAGCAGCAACAGCAACAGCAGCAAGAACTTCTTATGTTCACACCATGTCTGAGGAGCTGGGGACTCATCGATGTGCAGGATGCTCCTGCCCCATGGGGCTGGTCTTCTTATAGAACATGAGTTTCGGAAGGCTTTGCTCCTGGTCTAGTTTCTGTCACTCATTAGGAACCAAGTGGGGACTTGATCTCTCTATAATAACACACCTGCTATCTTAAGCATATGGTTTCCCAATCATGCCAGTGTTTAAGTGCTAAGCTTGGGGAGACTGCTGTGGGGTGAGTGACTTCAGAGCTAGGCTGGACTGAGGGTATGTGATGGTTAGGGACCCTTGTCCATGCTTTGATGGTATGGCTTGAATACAGGGACTGCCCCATAGTTCATTTCCTTTTTTTCTTTTGGGGGACACAGTGCATTTCTAGGTTTCTGCTTAAAATCATCATAGGCAATTGGATGTTAAGTTTTTAAAATTTATTTTTGCATCCCGTACTCCTTTGAGAATATATCTCTGTCCTTTCTCTCTAGAGGAAAATGGATTTATCCATAACCAGGCTTTTGTGTAGCATTTCTGAGGAGAAGAAGGGCTAGTGCCTGGATTCTGAATGAAGCAATCCTCATGCTTTCCAGGAGTTACAATCATTAGTGACAGTTCAATAGACAGGTTTACTTCCACCCCCTTTTTATCCATAAAAATTCATCTTCTAGGATTAGAAAGAAAAATATGCCACTGAATGTTTTGAACTCTATTTTAATAGATACTTTTCCAATAAAAATTTATTGATATATAATTAATAAATTATTACTGATTTCAAAATTATACTTTGCTAAACAATGGAAATTTTCTAAATAACTGGCAGGTAGTAAAAAAAAAAAATTCAGTCACTGACAGCCTGTCACAGTTGAATCTAAAACCTAGGGGCAAAATACATATATTCTATGTAGTTTCCATTTCTAGACCCTGAATTTCTAAATTCTTCCTTATAAAATTTTAAATTTCTTCTTTTTTTTTTGAAAGAAGAGACTTCTAATTATTAGTTTCCTTATTTTATAATCTCTTAACTAGTTTGATATTTACACTGCAGGTAATTAATAAAGTAGCCTCTGTGCTGGTCAATATGTGCAGTTAATGTAAAGGAATTTGATATAAGGATTGGCTCTTAGAATGACAAGAAGCCTTAATGTCTTGTTCATGGAAGGTAGGTGAGAAACACTTATGGGATAAAGTCCAGGGTCTGCAACATACTTACAGCTTCTAAAAGTGGAATAGTTACTGTTTTGTGGACTTAGTAATTATTCACATATTACATGATGAAAAATGAATGTTAGTGTACAGAAAACAAAGATGTGCTTCAGTGTATTAGACCCACTGGAACTCCTCAGCCAATAGAAAAAAAGACAGCATGAACATTTGTGAAAACATTATTCTGTTGGGAGGGACCCAGTGATGTCACATCCGCCTTGGGACCTGCATGTCCAGACACTGCATCAGCATCCTCATTGTGGTATTGATGGGATTTTGGTGGATGTAGATTGGATGTGTGCACTTAAGTTGCAGGCCTGATGGGCCATTTCCCTCTCCTGTGGCATATAGGACTCTCTGAGAGTAAGGGACTTAAAGGGATCCTTCTGCTTCACCTATGGGAGGGTACATCCCATCTTTTCATTGGAGCCAGTGCTGTTGAGGACATCAGAGGCTCTGCTTTCTTGTTTTCTCTTTGAGGCTGATCTGAGCAAAGTTGTTCAAATTTACACTCATTTAAACAAGATGGAGATCCTGCCATGGTGAAAGAATATTTTTAGGTTACTCATACACTAAGAAGTGGCTTTTTTCAATGTTTGATGTTAAATTTGAACCAAAGCACATAGTCATGTGACGAGGGTCCTTACTTCAACATTTTGTTGGATTGGAAGCAGAATCAACACATTAGTCACCTTAATTCATTTAAGTTGGCTTTCTTCAGAATTCCAGGATCCAAAATCAACACATTTGTTGACTACACAGAAGGATGAGGAAGGATGTAGTTTAATCCCCAGCTCTCTCAGAGAAGCCAGTAGAGTCAGAGGAAGTTGAATGAACTGGGTGAAAGAGCATAACAGGATTTTGATGCAAATAGGATACTTAATCTTTTTGTTTTCTGTTTGCTTTAATGAGATTGTCTTTATGTGTGTTTTGCATAGAAATTGTCCAAAATTAAACTTTCTACAATTATTTTCCCATATGAGCCCTGAACTTGGCTGTTGTAATTTAAAATTTTTTTCTTTTTTCTTTTTTTAATTAGAGAAAGTTTTTAAGTCAAGATCATCTTTATTTTGAGGCTTGTTCTTATATTACTTCAGGTCAGCTTAGAAGCAAATGTTAAAATGTGAATTGTCTGTTCCTTAGGTCAGCAAACTGGCATGTGACCAAATCTAGTCTTGTCAGGTCTAGTCTAATAAAATATTATTGGACATCAGGACAGAATCTCATTTGTACATTATCTAAAGTTTCTTTCATACTTTACCATCAAAGTTGGCCAACAAACCCAAGATATTTACTGTCTAGTTCTCTATAGAAAACACTTGCCCGTAATCACAGAGTTGTGGAGTCTGAGGCAGGAGGATTGTTGTGACAAGACCTTTCTGATAAGATACTCCTCTGGCAAACTTTCAGCACTAAGAAAACCCATCTTGGGGCTGGAGAGATGTCTCAGAGGTTAGGAGCACTGGCTGCTCTTCCAGAAGCCCTGCAAGGGTTTGATTGCCAGCACTTATGGAGTGACTTAGAATTGTCTATAATTCCAGTTCCAGATGACCTTAGGATACCTGGATACCAGACATGTACATGATGCATAGACATACATGTAGGCAAAATACTCTACAACTACTGCTATTACCACTACCACAACCAATAATAATAATAATAAATAAATAATTTTTAAAAAAGAAAGCACATCTCACCTAAAGAACCACTATGCATTTTTTCCATGTATTAAGAGAGACACCATAAAGTATTCTATTTCCTTTTTTTGCATTGTCTTGCCAATATGTTCACATTCAGGTGCTCAAGGGAGTGACCAGCTTAATTCAGGTTCCTGATGAACTTTTCTTGGCAAAAGGACACATTATTCCTTGTAAGAAGCATTAGCAGCATTGCACTTGACCTTTCTTAGTCCAAGAAACACTACCTCAGCTGCACTAAACCCTGCACAATGTGTTTGTACCCTAGGACTTGGCAAATGTGTGCACATAGCCATAACCACTCCCTCATCAGGACAGAGGAGGTTTATAAAAACTCCCTCTCCGTTCCCCCCAACCTACCCCCCCCAGACAATCACTGAATGCCTAGTCATTTTAAAATTTCTTGTATGTGAGTGTTTGTTACACATTGGGCTTATTTATTTATCATTTTGAGACAGAGTCTCTCTGGCTCTGGCAGACCTTCAACTCACTGTGTAGATTAGGCTGGCTTTGAAGTTGTGGAGATCCTCTTGCCTTTGCCTCTTGAACCATTGTACCAGCTTCTGTGTTTGCTTGTTTGAGACAGGGTCTCCTGTAGCTTAGGCTGGTTTAAAGTTCCCTAGGTAGAGGATGACCTTTAACTCCCGACCCTCCTGCTTACACTTCCCAAATGCTGGAATTGCAGGCCTATATCACCACCTCTGGCTATTATTTAATGTTTTAAACACTTCTTAAAAGTCATTGGGGATTTGCCTGACTAATGGCTGAACAGCATAGCTAGTCCACAAACAAGAGATTAATTTTTTTTATAGAGACTCGCATACTGATTTTTAAACTTTCACAGAGGAATGTGAGGCATAGCTTACATGGAGAACATTTTGCGAATGCTGTATTAGTGGTAAATCTAGCATGCTGACCTGCTGCCTTTGAAGGAGTTTGTTGAGGATCCTCATTTGACCTTTCTAATAACCCCTTAAGAGTATTTGTTTCTTAATATTCCCATTTTGCAGACAAGGAAACTGGGGCTCATAGAAGCTAAGTGGCACTGGTGTAACAAAGTTCTGTTAGATGGATGGAAATATACTGCTTTATGGTTCTGGTTGCCAAAGATTCAAAATCAAGGTGTCTGCTGGCAGGTCTCCCACAGAGACATGTTTGCACTGTATGCTGGGGATGGTCGTGTCCAAACTCCTGCATTTTAGAAGGAGACTGGTCAGAATGGAGCAGGGTCTCTGCCCATGACCTCACTTGAACTTGATTGCCTCTTTTTGGCCCTGTTTTAGTAAAGTGCATTGTGAGGGCATGGAGTAATCTAAGGTCTTTAGTATAGGAATCTTTTCAGGGAGAGTGTCACCATTCAACACATAACTCATTCCCTAGAAAGAGGTGGGGACATGATTGTAAGTATGGTCCCTCTGACTCAAAGAGGAACGCCTATGTGGACCCTAAGAATCCTGTTTGTGAATTAGGCTTAGTATTACGTGCAGTCTCAACATGTGAGAGGTGGAGGCAGGTGGATATGAACTTCAAGGCCAGCCTTAGCACAGAGAGAATTCATGGACAACCTGAATCACACAGATCTTGCTTAAAAACAAACAAACAAACAAAATCCAAACCTGGGCTAACACACAGAACAAGAAGCAAGAGAAGTGTGAATAAGGCATTACTGCATTTGGGTTTCTGTGGTGCTCAGAAGCAGATGTGTGCACACCTGTGTCTTCTTGCGTGAGACTGAGAAAGGCAGACTTCTGAGAGATAACCTTGAGCAGTGTTGTCAGTGAGGAGGCTCTAAGGGATCTTGAGTTCAGCATCTCCTCTTTATCTTGTTAGTGTTTAGCCTTGGCTTTCCGAAGCCTCTGTCTCTGTATTGTACCATTGGGATAGTACTGCAGACTCCTAAGAGTAAGACTGAAGGGAGTTGTGACACTAAAGTCCCATGTCAGTATCATGCCCAGACAAAGCACACTGTCAGAGAAGAGAGAAGGTGACTTTGTGCTTCCATAACATCAAAGGTTGAATATGAGTTAGGTGCCATAAGCCCTTGTGGTGACTACTTGGTCCGCAGCCATTCGAAGTGTTTGGGGAAGTAAGTAAGCTATAGCAGTCTATCTTAGGGAAGGAGTTCACTGTGAGGTATGTCCTTGGGGACTGTATGTTCTTCTGGGATCTTGTCCCTCCCTTCATGTTGTCCCTCCCTTCATGTCTTCCCTGAGCTGGGTAGTTTTGACACATGTACCACTGCCATGACACTCTATCCAAGCCTATGGGTCCCAGGAGCTGTAGAGTAAGCCTTTTGCAGCCTTGAGCCAAACCAAATCTTTTCTCCTTTGAGTTATTTTTGTTAGGTACTTTATCCCTGGTGAGAAGAGTTACCAGTTCAAGAGGTTCTCAATCTTGAGGGGACATTAGAGTTCCCTGGAAAGCTTTTCATAACATTAATCATTGGACCCCATCTTCAGAGCCTCTCTGGTTCAGTGGTTCTGCCTCAGGCACGGAATCTGCATTTCTAACTAACTCCTAGTGATACTGATATTTCTGTAGGTCCCACATTCTGAACACAAAGCAAAAGGTCCCTCGTTTCATTCTTAGGTCTGTACTCAAGTTTTCCTAAGAGTCTGAGAAACTCGTAAGAAGTAAGGTCTCAGATGAGAGTCCTCTTGGGGTCTCCTTGATTACTCCATCTTTAGGGCTGATGGGTACATTGATGTTAGTTCCAGGGGCTTAGAGGACACTCTCTCCATTTGGCATAGAGAAGACCTGGCCAGAAGCTCCAGGTAGTAATTTGCTGGGGCTGCCATAGTGAAGTCACACAGGCAGTGGCTTTGCTTACAGAAGGTTACTCTTAACACTCTAGGGGTTGGAAGACCAGGTCCAGGAACGGTTGGGTTGGTTGTTATGGGGCCTCTCACTTTGGCTTTCAGACAACAGCCTGGCTGTATCTTCATATAGTCTGATGTCTGTGTATCCTGATTCCCATGTCATCCTTTCTTTAGATGAAGACACAAGCTCTATCAGATTAAGAATCTTCCCCTTTGATTTCAATCACCCTTAGCTACCTCTTTGAAAGTCCCTGTCTCCAGTTTCTCTCACATGGAGGTTATGACTCCAAGGTGTGACTTGTGAAGATGTGATACTTGTCAGCTTGGCTAGATTGAGAAGTACCTTTGGCTTTTTAAGAGAGGCTGCTGGCTGAGACAGATCACAATATTTCTGATTTCATAAGTGGCTTCACTAGTGGATTTATATTATGATGATTTGGGGGTTTAGTGAAAAATTGAAGGTGGGGCTCTGCTAAGGAAGTGCCTTGTCCCCTCTCTATACTCTATTATTATTAATAATATTAGTAGTAGTAATAGTAGTAGTAGTAATAGTAGTACTAGTAGTACTAGTAGTAATAGTAGTAGTAGTAGTAGTAGTAGTATTTGCCTCTGCTTCTGATCTACCACGACGGACTTCAACCTCTGTGGTCACAGTAGTGATGGAACTGACCACGGAATGAGACTCTGGACATGCTCTTCAGCTTTGCTTTCCACATGGTTGTGGCTGCCTGTAATCCTGACATTTGAGAGGCTGAGGCAGGAGAATCAGGAGTTTAATGCCAGCCTAGGCTACATAAAACCCTGTCTCAAAGTTTTTTTTTTTTTTTTAAGTATGCTTATGAGCTTAATACACTTTCCTTTCCAAATCTGTTTTAACATGCCAAAGAAAGTCAAGTGTGCTTTACTGTAATGTAGAGTCTAAAATGCTGTGTGCTTGCAGGGTAGTCTGCAGGTTTGAGCTAAATAAGAAAGAGTGCTGTTCAATCAGCGATGGAAAATCTCCACCAGAATCTTTGGGAGCGACCTTCTGTTTGCCTCTGCTCCAGCTGCTGGGAACCAACATACCTCCTGGCAAGTAGTTTGAACCAAGTTCCCTGCAAACAGGAATTTTATGTCAGGGCTCTAATGCCTCTACACTAGCTCAGAGCACACTTTCTCCTTTCCAAATAGAAGTTGAGCCTAATCTCCAGTCATTCACATTACTGATGTTGGAAACTTCTACCCAGACTTCTTGGATCAGAGGCAGCAGCTGGATGACGGGAGTCAAGCAAAAGTGTACAGCTGGCTGAACTTCAAGAATCGGGCGAAATCAGCCTCAGCTAGAAGGTGCTTTGTGCATCCCTGAAGTTCATGTCAAGCAGGTGCCTGATCACAGCTAGTATAGATTACAAGGCTCCTGAGGAGTATGGGGTTTTTAGTGCTGATGTGTTTCTCTAGCATCTGCTTATGGATGTCTAAAACAAGATGCTATCAAACTCAACACTCCTCCTCTTCTTCCCTTCCCAAGTCAGTATGCTTTTTGTACAATCAGATCTTAGTGAGCTTAAAAAGTGATTTTTTTTTTTTTTTTTAAAACAGTTGCTTGCTCTGCTGGGATCCAGGCTCTGTAATCACCAGGCGTGTTGTATCAAAAAGGTGTGGTGGAGACTGGGAGATGGCTCAGTTGGTAGAGTGCTTTTGTTCAGGCACAAAGCCCTGAATTCATCCCCAGCACTGTGGAACAATCTGGCTGTTCTGGTGCATGTCTATAAACTTATCATTGGGGAGCTAGAGACAGAGATTCCTTAAGCTCTGTGCCAGCCAGCCTTTCACTGTTCAGGAAGAGATCCTGTTTCAGACACACACACACACACACACACACACACATTCCTCTGTGCATCACTATCTGTGGAAGAAGTGGTGTAGACTACTGTTACAGCTGCCTTCCACTCCACATTATTATGAGTGTGATTATTGCAAGAAGGTGGGGGTGGCTGGGGGACGGAAAGGCAGGGCTTTGTCTTTTAAATGTTTCAAGTTGAATTGTGATAGTGTAAATGTTTATGTTTGGTAACAATAGAACAACATAGCACAAACACCCAGCCAAGACATTAAATTTTACAAACTTCAAAAGTAAGTATGTTAAAGATAACATCCAAGACTGTAATCTGGTTATGTAGATTATTAGAGATACTTTTTGAAAACTGACTCCAAGAAAAAGATGGTCTTTTAATTAGGTCTTTTGGCATCATGCTTTAACCTCAGCATCCAGGAGGCAAGAGGCAGGGAGTTCTCTGTGAGTTTGAAGCCTATAGTATGTTCCAGGCCAGCCGGGGCTACACACTGAGACCCTATTGCAAGAGAGAAAGAAAAGTAAGTTTGGAACTTTAAAGATGAGCTGCAAAAAGTGATGCGTCATCCCACTGTTTCGTCCAGCACTTTAGGAGCAGAAAGAACTTCATCTTCTCAAGAGTAGAAGTAAAATACCAAGGTCACTGAGGTTTTTTTTTTTTTTTTCCTTTTTGGGTTTTTGGGACAGGGTTTCCCTGTGTATTTTCGGAGCCCCATCCTAGAAGTCACTCTGTAGACCAGGATGGCTTCAAGTGCACAGAGCCTCTGCCTACTGAGAGCTGGGATTAAAGGTGTGGGACACCACTGCCCGGCAACTGAGAGGTTTTTAAAGTGCTTGAATTAGAAGAATGATTCATTGTCCAAATTGATGGACAGGGCAGTTGAGCGGGGTTTCAATGCTGAGAGTTCTCAGTGGGGTCAAAGCTCCTCTCCTCCTCCCTTGTCCCCTACCTCCTCCTCTTCCTCTTTTTCTTTTCCAACTCTCTGCTTTCCTTCTTTTCCTTCTGCCCCTCATTGCTGTGTAAACACTGCTTTCCTAACCATTTCTCCACAGGCATGAGATCACAGGCCCACTGGTCCTTAAGAAAGTTCTAAATGAGACATCTATATCAACTCCCTTCCCCAAGGTGCAGAGACCCTTGTGGGGACGTGGAAAGAATGTAGGAGTTGGAAGAGGGAAGGGGTGCCGGGGCAGGCCTGGCCATGACCTGGCTATTGCGTTTAGGAACTCACAGAAGCTGTGGCTGCCTGCGTAATAGCAAGCCAGCCAACATTCTGACATGGATAAGCTGATCTACAGGCCCCACGCCTTACTGAAGAGCTATGCACAGTTTATAGTTTTGGGGAGGGAGAATCAGTGTTTTTCAAGTATGTGGCCGCTGGTAGGATTCTCATGCCCCAGTGGATGTCTCCAAACGTGTACACATATGAGAATCAACAACTAGACTTAGTACATTATAAAAAATAAAATAAAATAATAAAATAAAATGTCAAAGGGACTGTCTCTGCATGAGTCAGGGCCAGGGCTGTTGTGTCTGACTTGTGCCCTAAATCACTGAAACTGTCTCAGACAGCCCAGAAAAAGCAGGGCGAGGAAGCCCTCCTACAGCTGTGCGAATGGTGCAGACTCAGGAGTACAGTCCAGCTGGCTTGTAGATGCTGCTGAATTCTTCTCTGTTCCTCAAGTGTATGGAAGTAAATCCTTCAAAGTATAAAAGGCCAGACTTGAGGGAAAATCTTTCTACTTTGGCACACCAGAAGCATCTTGCTGAGGGTCTTCTGGAAGCACAAGAGTTGGGCATATATCTGAGTGTGTGTGTGTGTGTGTGTGTGTGTGTGTTTGTGCCTGAGAGTGTGTGCTTGCATATGTGTGTGGGTATTACAATAGGAACTTGAACTGAAAAGAACACAAACTCCTGTATGTGTACTATAAGATCTTGGATCCATGGTGTCCCCACTTAATGCCAGTGAGCCAAAGAAAGCTGTCTTGCCAAGGCACAGTGTTCTCAGCATCTAGAAGGCAGGTTTTAAAACATACTTCACCAAGAGACCGTTGTTCTTTTTAATTTTTGTCCTGTTTCTAATTAATTGTCCTAAGGCTCCAGAGCATGTTTATTATAGTGCCACGTGCACTTTGCTTGAAGAGCAGTGAACAACAAGGCACTGTGGAGTTACTGTCGTTTTTTGGAAGAGGAGGTGGGCAGAGGCCACATGAACATGATTCAATCATCCTTCTAACATTTGGATCTGAAAGGCTTTAGGAATTAAAGGGGGGAAATGTGAGCTCATCCTGGTATTGCAGTATTGAGATCACCCATTAGGTTGGAAGCAGGAAGAGTCTAAATTCGGTCTGAAAAGCCGTTACCCTTCTTGGAAGAATGTGCAGAGGGACTTTATTTCTTTGGACTAGTTATCCCTTTTAGGCCTTACAAGAGAACTGTCTCTGCAGTCAGCTGTGAAATAGTGTTAAGTCCATGATGAAATGAGAAAGAGCAGCAAACTTGGCAGGATTGGGGGGATAGATTCCTCAAAGCAGGTGTGCCAGCCAGTGCCATAGCTGAAGAGGTCACAGTTCTTGGCTTTTTTTTTTTTTTTAACCCTGGTGACATAGAAGTGGAAAGGGTTGAAGACATTACTGACACTGAAGCATGATGATGATGACGACATTGAAGCACTCTTATTGGAGGACAATTAAGTTATTGACGTAAGTTGTCCAAGTGCCAAGCATATTCTCGTGTAGTGGTGGGCCAGAGCTCAAGATCTCCACACAGGGTGCAGCAAGTTCTATTACCACAGTGAACAGACAGCAGAGGTTCTCTATGATGAGAGGGTGGTGGGGTGTTCACAGAGGTTCCTCCTTCCCCCGTGAATTCCTGTTAAAGCTTCTGCTAGTTACCCTGCAGTGGTACATCTTGACTGTCAACTTTTTGGGCTTGAGAAAGGAGGATTACAAATATGTCAGAGTGTTTCCTAACAGATCCTCCCAAGTGAGAAGACCTGCCCTAAATGTGGGTACCACCACCCTATACACCCTACAGGCTGAGGAACTGCATGAAAAAAGTGGGACGTTGGGGAGCTTACTATCAGTGGCATTCTCTTTCTGTTTTCTGACTGCCAGGAAGTGAACTAACTGCTCTGCCCTTGATAGAGTGAAACCTCAAACTGTGAGCTGGCTTAAGTCCTTCTTTGGATCACTTTCCCAGGCGCTTTCTCCAGTAATGACTAATATCCTGACTTATACAGACCCTAAGTGATGGGGAACTCTGCCTTCTACATGTGTAGTATACTTCTGACCAAATGTCTCATTTCATTAAATTTCCAACTCGTCAGACACCAGCTGGGTGTGTTACAATTTGTGTATCTAGAGTTAGCACAGGTCTCACGGGTGAAGAGCTGGTGCCATAAACTGCCCTTGCTCTAGCTGTGCAGGTCCAAGTCCTATATTGCTAACTGCACTTCTGACCAACTGGCTACAAATGAGGGGTCCCTACATCCAACCTCTTCCTGAAGTTTGATGGTTTGGTATAGTGGCTACAGAGCTCAGTATAACATCTTCTTACATCTCAGATCCACTTTGTTAGCAAGGATATTGAAAGTGTGTGGGTGAGCAGTTAAGAGAGGTGAATTATGAGGAGCAGACACAGAACTCCTGTCCCTTCCAGATACACTTCTCCCTCTGTCTCTGTGTATTTACAAACTTAGAAGCTAGCTGTACTTTTTATGGAGGCCTCAGTATGCAGGCATGGTTGGGTATATATTGGCTAATTTTGGTGTCAGTCTCTAGCCTCTCCTCTTTCCTGGAGATATAAGAGCTTGGGAAGTTAGTGGTTCTGAGAATTCTAACCCTCTAGTCACATCCTCTGGCAACTGGCCTCCAGCTTCAAAGACTCACTTCATCAGTATAAACTCAGAGATTGTCAACATTGTCATTGTATTAAGCATCACTAGCCTCAGTCACTCAGGGTGTTTCCTAGGTGTTTGAATAGATACCGTTGTCCTGGTTTGCCTTCCATTGCTGTTGTAAACACCATACTCCGTAGCAACTTGAGGAGGGAGAGGTTAACTTGGCTTACAAGGTTCTCGTCCTTCATTAAAGGAAGCCAAGGCAGCAGCTCAAGGAGGGAGGAAGGAGACTGGAGAGAGAAACCGAAGTGGAGGCCACAGAGGCATGCTACTTAAGCTAGCTTGCTTTGTCTTACTGACAACTACTTTCCTTATACAGCTCAGCCAACCTGCCTAGGCACGATCCTGCCCACAGTGGACTGGACTCCATGAACCCCAATTAATTATCAATAAAGACACGCTCACAGGTTAGTCTGATGGAGTCTGTTCTTCAAATGAGGTTCCCAATTCCCCGGTGTGTCAAGTTGACAGTCAAGATCAGTCTTCACAGGTCCAAAAGTCTTTCTTTGTATATTACAGTTCCACTTAATGCTGGTGGCGGGGTGCTATTGGTAGTTCAGGGCCCAGGTGGTGGTATGTTTCTGTGTGTCAGGACCCCTGGCTTTTGTAAGTCCCTCCACCTCTGTGTTCATTGCTTTCATTTTGGATGGGAGGATGACAGCACTTCTAGGGTTTCCTTGAAGCATGCCTTAGAATCCCTGTATTGTAGAAAGTACTTGGCAGGGTGCTCAGCAGCTAGTAACTGTCCCGGCTCCTCCTCCTTGCAGGGATGTCTCCATGCTCTTCTTCCCACATCATACTGCTTGAAACATACGTGGAGTTTGAATTGGTTCCTCCTGATCTTATCTGCCCCATTGCTCTGTATTAAAATTCATAAAGACCTATAAATTATCAATTAGATGTCATTCCGTTGGCTATTTTTAGTTTCTTACTATAACAGGCATACATGCATGTGTTAGAAATTGAAATGGCACACACTGTAACATGTACAGTAAATCTTCCTTGCTACCAAACAATTGCTCTCTTTCAGAGTAATCAGTGCCAGAGCTGTTTACACACATACCTCCTTCATTCATGTTGTATTTTTCAAGCCATTCCATACTTTTAACTTTTTGTGTATGATGATTAGTGTATTTTAGGCAAATGCTCTACTACTGAGCTATATTCCTAGCCTATCCCAGTGCTACCCGCCCCCTAATATTGAGAATTGAAGGTGGAAGTTTATTGCTGTCCTGCTTCATTTAAAAATGTCAGCTCAGCACAATCTAGGATCTCCTGGGAAGAAAGAAGCTCAGTCAAAGCCTTGATCAGATTAACCCATGGCCATGTTTGTGAGAAATTGTCTTGATTAATGATTGATGTGAGAAGGCTCAACCCACTGTGGATTCCATCTCTAGTCAGGTAGTGCTGGGCTGTATAAGAAGGGAAACTGAGGAGGCCCCAGAATTCCTCCATATTCTGTTTGTTTGCAGTATATACTCGTGTGTGTCTTATGTGGGTGTGCTTGCCTGTGTGCATACACAGAAACCCAAGGAGGATAATGGGTATATTCCCATCACTCTCGACGACATCCCCCTGGGGCAGGGGTCTCTCTCTAAACATGAAGCTGGAGCTAAGCTGTTTGCCCGTAAGCCCTAGAGATCACCACCATATCTTCCTTTGACCTTACTGTAGTTAGAGGCTAAAGGCATGTTCACTTAGCTTTTTGCAGGACCAGAACTCAGGCTCTCATACCTACACAAGTGCTCTCCCACTGAACTACCTCTTCAACCCTACTCCATTGTTTTCAAGAGCAGCACGTATATTTTAATCTTTGCATGCCAGTTGGTTGATTCAAACTAACTGATGGACAATTATGGATTATTTTCTGCCTCTGACAAATAATGTAGCATCAAATGTTCTTCCCACAGTGTTATGCATGTGTGCAAGTCTGTTTGGTAGGCTAAACCTCCAGTCATGGAGTAGCTGGGACACAGAGCATGCCCTCTGACATTCAGTCAAGTGACTTTCAATCACTTGATACGTCTGGTTGCCCTCACAGGTGTCTAGCCAGTTTATACCCCTCTCCACTTAATACACAAGATTGTCTTGCCCACCCCTGACTCACACCCTGACAACTCAGGTGCTGATCAACATAGTTGCAGTTACAGAATGTATCTTCATTGGGCCTGTCTAGGGCTCTGCTAATTGTGATCTCTGGGTACCTTTCTCACTGTGGCTTCTAACTAGGATTGTCACTAGCAGGTCAGATGAGAACTTATTCACCCAGTACAGTGGCAGCACTCGTAGCCAGCCTGAGGTCAGTTTTGCCTCTTGAGAGATCTCATGCAGTCGCTTGCAATTTATTATCTAACACTGCAAAACATTCTGGTGCAGTATTACCCAAATCATAGAGGTACAGGTTGGGGATGCTGAAGAAAAGATTCCTAGTGAACCAACACATTTCCCACCTCTGGGTTCTCATCTCTTAAACTGGTATCTTTCTTTTTGTTTAGTTATGTTGTGTGGGGTGTTGAGAAAATGTTGCACATTGTAATTCACCTCTCATCGACTGTATTTGATATCTCATTTCCAAAGCAGGGATAGTTTTGACTTATTTTCTCTGGAGGGGTTGCATGTTTTGTAGTTTCTTAAGAGTTGGTGGCTGTGTATTCTGTTTGGTGAGAGTGATGTGTGGTCAGAGGTCTATAATTAAAATGGTATGGATGGTAAGTGTGATCATGCAAAGGGTGACACAGGGAGTTAGGGAGTTACAAAATCAGCAAAGTGGGTTATCATTGCCTCTTGGCATTGATCTCATCACTGAGATGACTGTGTATCCCAGAATTTCTTCTGCAGCCTCAGGAAAAGTGGGTTTCAGTGTCTCAGTCAATGTCATGTCATCATAATTTTATTTACAATACTTAGATCTGTTTGAAAAGTGTGGTCCTTGTAGATTTAGGAGGATGTAAGGGAAACTCACTCAGATCCTTAAAACTACCATTAGTTTTGGTTGTTGTTGCAACCCAGGGCCTTGCACATGCTAGGGCAGCAATCTATTGCAGAGCAGCACCCCTAACTCAAGTGAGCAATTTCTTCACACAAAAACTACATGGGCTTTGGAGATGGCTTAGTGGACTATAGTGCTTCACAAGAAAGGGTGATGACCTGAATCAGAACCCACATAAAATCTGGGTGGTACTGAGCATCCAGAATCCCAGCACATCTATGGAAGATGAGAGGCAGAGACAAGGGAACCCCTAGAAGCTCCTGGGCCAGCTAGCAGCTAGTGTGGTGTACACAGTGGTGATCAGTAGAGACTCTGTCTCTGAACAGACCTGTGGCTGTTTTCTGAACTGTGCAGGCTTATTATGTGCGTGCATACTCACCCACCCACATCCAAACCAAACAATAACTCCAACTCTGAATTATCCCCAAATCTAACTTCACTTGAAAGACAATAGGGTTATCTTCCTGTTCTATACGTGATGAGGGCCTATGACGGCACATTCTCTGACTTGTTGCTTGGATCCTAAAGACTGCATTAGTGGTCCATTCTTGATGTGTGTGGGCATACATTGGGTGGTGGACCACCATTTCTGTTTCCTTTTAATGGTGTACAGTTACAAGTAATGTTTGTCTCCAGTGTTTCACAATTATAAATTAATAATAACAGCCCATTAGAAATTACTGGTGTCGTAAGTCCCTACTCCTTTGGGCATCTTAATAAAAATGATAATTAAAACCATAATTTACAGTAAATGGGGACACTGCCCAAGTACATCTACAATGTGGGATAAATTAAAAATCTCCAACCAGAAAGAACAAACTTGGCACTGTGGAAAAAGTACTTTGTTCTTTAAGCCCATGTCCATTGCACCTTGTCAGGGCTTGTTGGGTCTGGCTTCCTACCTGGAGTCTTCTGTGCCTGTAGAATCTGTAGGCAGCTCTGTGCTCATCGGTATGTCCATCTGCTCTGAGCACAGATCCTTCCCTCCTTATGTGTTTTCTGTCTATCCAGACAAGTAACTAGGCTCACCCACACCTCTGGAGAACCGCTGTCTCCTGGATACTCACTCAAGCCTAGATTTAGGAAGTTGCCATGCTTTGTAGTTGTTTTCCAAGTGCTTTTCTAATTTATGCATTTAGCTACTCAGCATAAGAGGGGCCTTTGTCCCCACCGGGCTGATCAAAGCACTTCTCTTTCTGCACCTACTCCATCATCTTCATGGCCACTGGGGGGGCTTTAATTGGATAAAACAATAACAATAATAATAACTCACAGTGCTGTACTCTGTGTGGAGTTTTTTCTCAACACCCCTGTCCATTGGTTTGTCTGTCCAGTCTCCATTCTTTTCTTCGTATTGTTCCTGTGAGGCCCCTCAGCAAGCCCTGGTCTTCTGTCATTCCTTGTGCCCTCTTGTGTGTCTGTTTCGTCCTAGTCTCCTTTAGTCCTATAGTAGTTCTTGACCCAGGGTACCCGCTGCCACATAATGACACATTCTAATGCATGTAAATGCACGTACAGCCCCTGATTTTCAGTCTTTGTGTGGTAGCCGGAGTACTGGTCTCTTGCTTGGCAGAGTAGGACTTGGCATGGCTTAATAACATCTCAAGCAGGTCATCAGGAAATACTCCTTACGATTTTGAGGTGATGGAACATAAGTTTTCATGTTCTGACCAAATTCCTGACAAGAGTTAGTGTAAAGGATAAAGAGTTTAGTTTGGCTTATGGTCATGCAGCAAGGGTATGAGTAACTGTTGTGTACATCGTCAGGGAGCAGAGAGATATGAATGCTCATGCACAGCTTCTCCTTTTCCTTCCTTTCCAATGTTCTGGCCCATGGAGTAATACCATCATTGTAGGCTGGGTTGTCACACATCAGTTACTCAATCTAGAAAATCTCTCATAGATATGCCAGAGGTTTGTCTTTTTGGTGATTTTAGACCCTGTCAAATTTGACAATCAATATTAGCCATCATAGATGGTTATTTAGAATGTCTGTGCCTGTATTCCTAGCTCTTAGGAGGCTGAGGCAGGAGCATCATGAGTTAAGAGACCGGCCTTGGCTATGTCACAAGAACTTGTCTTTCTGCAAAAACAAAAGATCTAGATGAGCCATCCATCTGGGCATATGGTTGCTGTGGTGATGTGTTGGGAAATGCCAGTAGCATAGGTGGCAGTACACTGTGGGATGGAGGATGGAAAGAGTGCACGAAGACAGTGAGGAAAATAGAACTCTGTGTGCACTTGGTGTGTTCTATAATTAGCCATTTCATGACTTCTATCCCTGAGAATGTAAACTAGTGTAAGGTAAGGGAACATTTAATTTGGGGGTACTTTTTCCATCAAAGGTATTTGTATTTAAAACTTAATACCTGAAACCATGAGTTATTAAACCCCCATGGCCACTTAGCTCTTGTGACTGGATCCCCTATTGCAGATACTAGGAAACCTTGCTGCCCATTGTTTAAAAAATGCCTTCTGTTATTTATTCTCTTCATATTATTAGCGTTAAATATTCTCCCGCACCCACTGGCTATCTCTTCGCTGTTAAGCTGCTGCAATTTAAACATTGTCATGAAGTTAATTTTTTATAAGATGAATCAGGTTATTAAATTTAGTAAACCATTGCCTTCATTATTTTGTACCAACTTTGGCACCATGCAGGATTGGTTTAGCACTACTACATTTAGCTAATTAAGCTGGCCATCAGCCGCAGTGTTACGATCGTGAGAGATGCCGTCCTCATGGGCTTTACCCAGGACTTAGCAGTAGGTAATGTTATTAAACTTTTTTTTTTTTAATTTATAAAACTCCATACTCTGGAGATGTGGTTTGCTATAAACGTGTTATTGTCCTTGCTGTTAAACCATCATCTTTTGAAATATCTCCCGCTTTGTTTTTGCTCCAAAGGCGGTTGTAAAGGATTAGAAAATGGACTTGTCGGCTGTAGCTTTGACAAGTCGACTAGCCGACCAGCCGTGTGTGCAGCTCTGTTTAGATAAAGGGAGATATGAGGCACAGAGAATAGCTTTACGAGACCCAGGGACAGATGACGTAGCCATAGTTCCAGTCAAGAAATTTCTGAGGGAGAGAGGTACACGTTTGCCTCAGCAGCCTGTTGCTGCCATCATGCTAGATGCCCACCTTTCAATAATACAGGGTCCTGTGCAGTAGGTCATTTTATCAAGTGAGATAGCCTGACTTACTAGATTTGTTTGGGAAAAATAAAAGGTGATAGAAAAGGCTATGTTTTCTTCTTATAGATTTCTAAGTAGTGTGGTTCTAAACTGTAGTGAGTCATATTCTTACAGGATTTTAATATTTAGTCTTTATTAAAAAGCCAGTTATAGGCTTATCAGTGTTGCTATTCAAAGCAAGGTAGATTATTTTAAAGCTGCACAGCATTGTGGCCTATTAGCAGTCTATATAAACCATCTACTCCTTAGTGAATTCTTCTGGGATGCAAAGATGGTCAGGCATGGAGACAGTTGTTTACTGCTAATCTCTAGAGCTGAATGCAGCATCAATACCTGCTTCACCTTGCATCATGCCGATCTTCTTTCCATCCATAAATAATACAGTTGTTTTAGTGTGGCACACCTATAACCCCAACATTCAGGAGGTAGAGCCAGGAGAGTTGGAGTTTGAGGCCAGCCTGGGCTACATAGTGAGTGTCAAGCCATCCTAGGACACGTAGCAAGATCTTGTCTCAAAGAAAATAAAATGGTTCCCAAGGAATGTCTTGGAACTGTACTTGTCATCTTCTACAATTTATGTTTTAATACAATTTAATTGTATTATATGATTAAAATACTTCTGGTCCTTGCATTGACATGAAAACTCAGGAGGGATAGAAGTTTTGCCATATTCTCCAATACTTGTGGGTACATCAGATCCTAGAGTGACAGATGAAGTTGTTATTGGCCCCTTGGTACTGCCTTCACGTGGGTTGCAGCCTTTCATATATGATAGCTTCTAAGATGTAGCATTTTGGAGGTTGTGGATGGCTCAGTGGGTAGAAATGCTTGTTGTGAAAACTTGAGTTTAGCCTCAGAACTGAAGTTTGATCTTTGGAGCCCACAGTGGAAGTAGAGAACTGACTTCTGAAATCTGTTCTCTGATGTTCACATATGCATATGTGCCCCCCATCTATGCAACAGTAATAGAGTATAATGTTCTCTGATGTCTACATACATGCATATTCACACATACACACATACACACACTAATAAATAGAATGAAACATTCTTTGATGTCCACATACATGTGTGCATACACACATATACATATCCATGAAATAATAATTAGAATAAGACATGTAAAGCATTTTTTTTTTTTTTTTGGGAAAAGGGAACTATATCTTGGTCTCAATTTACTATAACTTTAAAGAAATGTAGTTTTGGGCTTGGAGAGATGGCTCTACTAGTTGAAGCTTCTTGCTCTTCTAGAAGACTGCAGTTCAGCCCCCAGAACTCATGTAAAGTGGCTTCAAACCACAGGTAACTACTGTGGGATTATACTGTGGTACATTGTAAATGCTTGTCCCTCCTTGTTAAATAAAATGCTGATTGGCAGAAGGCAGATAGGAGGTGTGAGCGGGGCTGTCAGACTAAGAAAACTCTAGGAAGAGGAAGAGTGTGTGAGAGAGAGACTAACAAATGAAGAAATAAAAAGCTGAAATGCTGCTTTGAGAAAAGGACCAAGCCACATGGCTAAACAAGATAAGAATCATGGGTTAGTTTAAGAGTTAAGAGTTACCAAGTTATATGCCTGGGCCATAGGCTGATCAGCATGAAATCAGTGTAAGTTTCTGTGTGTTTCTTTGGGACTTTGAGACTATTGGTTCAGATCTTGGGGCTAGTCTGGGCCAGAAACTATTTACTACAGGTAACTCCAGATTCATGGGATATGATGGCCTCTGTGTGTACCACATATGTATGTACATGACATATACACATTAACAACATATGTCTATAAGATATGTCATTTTGCTGTTTAGACATTTCTGGGCATTCAGCTCTAGAACTAGGTTGATACCCCACCCCGCCCCTTTTGCATTTTCCATCCCTTTGCTTTTTTTTTTCTTTTAAGATGATTTTGACATGTGGATTGAATTTCTTTAAATATGTAGACTCTTTCAATTTTCCAGTTTATCCTCATGACATTTATTTTAGTAGTGTTTCCATAAAACTTTGCCTTTTACAACTTAATCTTATATAAATTTATCATAAAGTAGTTGAACATTTCAAAAAAATCTTTTTAGGGTTTGTAGGATCTGTAGTCCTTTTAATAATTTTTTTAAATGTTTTAAAATTTAGGAAAATACTATATAAAATCTGAACATGTGTATATATGTGACTGAATGGGTTTGGAGATATAACTACTATTGTAATTTACAGAGATTTTATTTATTTATAATCTAAAGATTTATTTATTTTTATTTCATGCATATGAATATCTTGCCTGATACCATAGGCAAGGTATATATACCACATGTGTGTCTAGTAACAATGGAGACCAGCAGAGATCATCAGAGTCCCTGGAACTGGAATTCCTGATGGTTGTGAGTTGTCATGTGGGTGCTAGGCACTGAACCCAAGTCCATGCTAGTGTTCTTAACCCCTCAGCCATCTCTCCAGACCTCATTTGTGTACTTTTACATTATGTTTATGTGTGTGAATGTGGATTTGTGCTCTTGAGTACAGTTGCACATAGAGGCCAAAAGAGGATATCAAATCTCCTGGTCCTGGGTTACAAGTGTCTGAGCTTCCTGATGCTGGAAACTGAACTTATTCCTGTGGGAAAGCAGCAAGTACTCTCAGCTGCTCTCTTTAGCTCCCCTTCCCTGGAAATCATATCCATAGTGCTTAGTATGCCATCCTTAGTGATCACTTGGGCACTTGCTTCTGTTTTTCTCTCTTCTGGCCTTTGCAACATCTTGTCCTCTTGTGTGTATTACTGTTTTAGGTTCCTATACCAGAGATTTTACATGAGAATGTGAAATAATTGGAGGAATAATTGAGGCTCAGGATGGCACCTTCTTCCTATCTAAAGCATATCATTATCCTTTGCTTTTTAGTTAACTAAGGACAGGCCATTTTAATCCAGTCAGAAATTGAAGTGCCTGAGTCTGAGCTTCCTGAAAAGCTGGCAGTAGCTCTGATGTGTATGTACTACCCTCTTCCAGTGGGCCCTGGGCTTATATCTTTCTTTGCCTTGAAGGGTGCCACGAGCTTGGCCTGTCTTCTATCACTCATCTACTGCTGCAGAACTGAAATAGGACTTGAGTGACACCCCATATTCCTGCTCTGTGCTGCCCCACCTTCCTGAATCTTGCCTCTGGAATTCTTAGTTGTGCCATACTTCTCTGATAATCTCAGAGAAAGACATGTGCATGCATAGTTGTGTGTATGTGTCTGTGCACATATGCATGCCACCCACATATGCTCATGCCTTTACATATACATACATGCACATCTATATATGTATATAATCGTATATGTATACACACTCATATGATACACTCATATATATGCATATATATGTGCATGTGTGTATATATATGTATCATACATACATATGAGATATTCTCTGTAGATTTTTTTTAGCTGTTTTCACCAGGAAGGTGAGAAGGAGGGCCTAGGACAGGTTGATAGCCACAACTGCTGGATTTGTGCGTTCTGCAAACACTTACTCATCACAGAACAGAGCATGGGGACTTCTCATTGAAGTTGGTAGTGAAGTGACTGTCTGTGGCCTGAATTCTTCTTGCACTGGGCCTTTATCTTCAAAATCACTGTATTTATTGGGCCAGCTTACTCACATCTTGCTGTTGACCTGCACTGTCAACAGGGCTTTGCTGTGGGTGGTTCTTAACCTGTCAGTCATGACTCTTGAAGGGGATCAAATGACTCTATCACAGGTGTCACCTAAGACCATCAGAAAACATAGATATTTACATTGTCATTTATAACAGTAGCAAGATTGCAGTTATGAAGTAGCAATGAAAATAATTATATGGTTGGGTCATCACAACATGAGGAACTGCATTAAAGGGTCACAGTTTAATCAGGATGCTTGGAGAACCACTGGTCTATAGTAAGACATTTTATCTATTATGTCACTAAAGCCATTAACACTCCACTGCACAGTTTTACCCACTGAACGTATCTCTTAACCTGTCCTCTGCCTCCTGTCCCCTGGGGCATAGAATCATCTCAGGTTAAGAACTGCTCAGTTTTGCCAGTGCCTTCTACTAATTGTCCTTCTTCATGACTCACGTGTTGGTACCAGCAATTTTCCTAATGTGGACCTTTTCTTTTAACCATAGGGTTTGAAACCGCCAAGTCCTTTGCCCTCCATGGGGCTCACGTGATCCTGGCCTGTAGGAACATGAGCAGAGCCAGCGAGGCAGTGTCCCGCATTCTGGAAGAATGGGTAAGCGCCTGGCTGCTTTTGTTTTAATTGTCAAATGTGTACCCCAGGCTGAGTGCACAGAGGTTTCAGCGCAGTGCATGAAGTTTATTGCTCTTGGAATAACATCTTTGTTTTTAAAGTCATCTTCACATTGTTTACTTTATGAAGGAGAGGATGAGTGAGACAGCTATTACCCATGCATTTGTTTATAGTTCACTGTCAGTGTCATTGGCTTTATTACTCAGGGATTTGAGAATGTTTACTTATTTAAATCTTTTATTAAGAGAAATAAAACATAGCCAGTGCCCATGAATGCAGTTGGGATATGTGTGTGCTCATACGACATTGTTTTTCTACTCTTGCAGCTATTTATTTATTTACGTATTTATTTCACTTTTTACAGTTTCATATATGTATGCTATGCATTTTAGTTATTTTTGTCAGCCCTTTATTCTCTGTAATCCTTACTCTCCTGTTGAAACCTTCTTCCCTTGGGTCCCCCTTTGCTCTTATAAGCTAGGAGATAAGCTGTGTAAACAGCAGGGGAGTGATGCAGAAGAAGGGCCTACCCATAGAACTCAAGGGCTGTCAGTGATAATACCTAGATGAGTCTTCTTTTCCTGCAGAACAAGAAGGGAAAAAAAGTAAGAGTCCTCCCTGGTCCTTGAAAGGTAAACATCCTTAGCTATTTCTTGTGCAATCTTCCAAAAAAGGTTTCAAACATAAGCAAACACGTGCATGCACTGTTCTGTGCTTTGATCATCTCACTTAACACAGCACAAGATCTTTCTGGGGTGTCTAAATAGACTTAGGGTTAGGGCTTTGCTCACCAGGGACAATTCCTGACAAAACAGCTCAGGATGAGGGAACATTTGTTTTGGCTCAGGTTTCGGCCTAGAGTTGACTGACTTCTTTGCTCTTAGACTGGTGAGGAGAAAAGGCATCACTGTAGGAGGTCATGGCGGGGGGGGGGGGGGGAAGAAAGTGTGCTGGAAGGAGGGAAAGAAAGAGATGGAGGGGGAGGGAGGAAGGGAGGGAAGAAGGGAGTGTCCTGACCAGGGGGAGTTGTTTGACTGACACCTCATGCCCTAGTGATCTGTTTTCCTCAACTAGGCCCCCCTTTCTAACTAACTTCCAGCACCTTTCAATAGTGCCATTGGATTTCTGCATCAATCAGTGGATCTATCAGTCCATGAAGTCAGAATCTTTGTGATCTAGTCATGTTCTCCAAAGCTCCACATATATGAACACTGCCACATTAGGAGATAAGCCTTCAATACTTGAGCCTTTGGGTGGAACACTGCAAAATTCATTCTCTTTAATGGTTACACACTATTCCAGCATGTGCTTATGCGTTAAGTTAACCACTTGGAATATATGGGGTTGTTAGCATTCTTATGCTATTACAAGTGATGCAGTGTTACTCTGTGTCCTGTATCAGAGTTTCTCAGAATTTCATGTGAAGCTAGGTCTAAAGTATGTGAACCTTTGTCAGTATTTAAGTCCATGAGCTTACCCATGGGGTTGAATCTTAGCAGCAAGCTCCTTGACTCACTGGGCACTGAATACAGTTAAAATTTTGGTGGCCTATTTGCTGGTGCATTGTCTATTACTGTTGATAATGCAGAAGAGTTCAAATGGTGTCTCAGGGATGATCAGGTTTCTCAGATTTTGTTGTTTGAATGAATGCTGTGTTTCAAATTGGAATAGTACAATTCCATTGACTTCAGTGATTCTACAGTTAGTATACTGTACAAAGATATTAACGTTGAAGCTGGTCTCAGAAGGGAACACCAAAATAAGATTGCTTTTCATCTTTAAATTTATCTTTTTCTTAGGTTACACAGGAGCAGACTGATCTATCTCATTTAGATATCTTATATTTTTCTGTCCTCTATTTTTATCTATTTGTCTATTTATCTGTTTATGTATTTATATCTATCATCTGTCTTTCACCTATCAATTATGTATCATCTATCTATCTACCTATCAGTCATCTCTCATGAATCTATCATGTAACTCTTTTTGACCTATCAGTTATCTATGTATTTTTTCCATTTAGCTACCAGCTGTCTCTGTTGGACCCATGTAAGGATTCCTGGCATGTAGCAGCCACAGCCACGTGATAAACCTAACATGGTGCTGGCAGAACACGCTGTGTATGGAGGACATGCCCCTAGGCATGGCTACATAAATCTGTGCCCACCCAATCTCTTAAAGGAGGCACCACATGAAAGTCTTTCTCTTTCCTGCTTCCCTCCCCTTGTATTCACCCAGCAACTCCCCTGAATAAACTCTGTAGTGTGTTTTCACGTGTGAAACCAACCACCCCGCTTCTTTCAGGTAGGGTCTCATTGTGTAACCCAGGCTAACTTAGAACTCAAAGTTGTCATCCTGCTTCTATGTCTTGAGTTGTATCACACTTGTCTTGATTTCACTACTGTTTGATACATAGAGGCAGAAATTCCTGGATCTACTCTAATGAGCTATAGGCCAATGGGCAAGTCTCTTAATATATCTAGCACACCCCTAATGAGGAAGTGTTTAATGAGATGACTTCAGAGACCCAACCTATTTTCTCAGCCATAACTCTGTCCCTGTGAGGTAGCTTCAGATGATGGCGGTTATCACTGTGCAGTTTCACCAAATACTTCCTTGATGTGGAGTAGCAATCCTAGACGAATGATTATCCCAATACATTCAAAGACCTGGGAACAAGAAACCCTAGTGAAGACAAATGCCTCTCATGAAGTTTCAAACATTGAAATTACATCATGGAGGATTTGGCCTATAGAAACTCAACCCTTTTGTCATACCTCACTGGTGCACTTCTTCTCTGTGTGTTCCTCACTCTCCCAAGATAGTGATTGCAGAAGCCAAGATTTAGCACCTAAAGCCATGGTTACCCTTTCCTGTCACTGCCTTGTCCCTGCAATGCAGAGACCCAATACTGGTCACTTTCCTTATGTTTGGCCTCCACACCTTCCACACATGCTTGACCTTGTGGGTCTGGTTTTCTTTTCAGGCCTCTCCTTTCACATCTCTACACAGTGCTTTTATCTGGCATTTCAGTGAGGATAGTCAAGGTCAATTTGATACACTGCAGGTTTTCAGCCTTTGAGCCAGCTTGAGTGTGTTCATACTTTACCTTGGATGGACCATATCTATTCCTTGCTGGGGATGTACTGAGACATATTGCTACCCTGCGGGAAGTTCTGAGTGGTCCAGAGTTTTTTGTTGCATCAAGAGCTCATTGAGAAGTCCCTGGGCGGTTTTGGCTCCACATTGATTCTCAAGTGCCAATGCTCTGTGGGCATCTTTAGCTCAGTTCTGGAGATGGACTTGGTTTCTTTATTCATTCAGCTTGTTTCTCCCAATCCGGGCTTTCTCTTTTAAGTTCCACTCTACCTTTCAGATTTGCCATTTTCCCAGTGCTTCATGTCTGTGTCTTAGTCAGGGGAGTGATTTCCTCAGTTCACTGTGTTAGAGCATCTGATAGCCCTCATTCATGGAATTCCTGTCTTATACTATGTGCAAGCATAGCCCGTAACTACAACAACAACACCCCTAGTCTTCTTCATCTCATAGAGGAGCCAAGTCATAGCTCTGCCTGAGAAGGATAGTACTTGGAGCCACATAGCTCATGAACTCAGGGACAGGGCCTTTGTTTATGCCATCTGCCTTGAAGATCAGCTTACCTGAGTGTCACGTCCTCAACTTGCTGTCTTTGCTTTAGATCGTTTGGTGACACCCAAATAGTTCATTTCAGGACCCAGTCATATTTAGAGAAAGCAACTCCTTGATATTGACATAGCCACATCTCTCCTCCTTCACTACTTCTCTTTTTTCTCCTCCTCCCTCTCTTCCTCCTTTTCCTCTCCTCCTCATCCTGTAGAGTCTCAATCTATAACATGTTCTGGCTGGGTATTCAGTATGTAGTCTAGGCTGGCCTTGGATTTATGACATTCCTATTTTAGACCTTCAAGTGGTGAGATTACTGGTGTATAGCACCAGATTCAACACTAGGTCTTTTCAGTGCCCAGAGCTGATCTGATATTGAACTTACTAAGGACCACAGTGAATACAATAGACTTTCTTTCTCGTGACAACCAAAAACGTCTCTGCATATATTCAGATGCTTTCTTGGAATGATGCAATCCATTCTTGGCTAATTACCATTGTTATAAAAATACACTATAGAGCTGGAGAGTGACTAAAAGTATATACTGCTCTTGTAGGGGCTCCCTAGTTTGGAGCTCAGCACACTCATTAGATAATTCACAATTGCCTACCTCTACAGCTGCAGGGAATCCAATGTCCTCCTTTTGCATCTGTGGCCACATGCACTCACACTCACAAACTTACATACAGGTACATATGATGCAAGATAAAAAAAATTAATAAAGCTGTAGTGTGTTGGCAAAGATTAGAAATAGGTACATACCATGACCTTGGTTAAGTGTCTGAATTTCTAGAAATTTCCATTTCTTCTATGTTTCAAGACATAGGTGGTTTGTAGCAAACACAATGACTATGTGTACATAAAATATTAACAGATGATGGAGCAAGATTAAGTGTTCAACTAAATGCCAGCTGCCTTGATTAATAACAGTGATGAAGATAATAATTTCTTGTGTACACATGGAGAGCATAGTGAAGCTTGCTTTTCTGAGAGGGGGGCTGTAAGGATATTTACCAACACAATTTAAGTGAAATCACAATGAATTGTTTTTCTGGCTTTCTGTGTCTGGACTCGTACATTTTAATAGACGGGCATTTAGTTGGTTGATTAGTATTTTCCAGCGCAATTCATATTAGTTCTCAACTGTCATTTGAAAAGCTGTCTTAGTTATTTATGTGATTGCTTTTCCTTTTGTATTTATAAAGAACTGCCCTTTGCATATATATCTAAGAAAGACAACTAAAGGCTCAGTCACACAAGCAGTGGTTATTGAGAAAAGATGGAGATGAGAGATTAAAAAAAAAAAGCAAAAGATTTATTAGAGGTGGTAATGGAATGTGTATGTGGCAGAAAGAGCACAAACTGGGTTGATTGTAAACCCCTGGTTTGATGATGCAGAGTTAAATTTCTCTAGTTGTCAAGGGTGTTGGTTCCGAGGCTGTTTATCTCCTGAAGTGAAGGCACATGGACAGCACTGATGGTGTTGTGTCCTGACAGCCTCATTGGTAGACATTAGAAATAGGAGCTTTCACATATGGAGAACTTAGTGCCAGGCTTTATCTTGGTTACGAGCCACTGCCACTTTGCTTATAGTTTTTATTTTTGAGACAGGGTCTTACCTATGTAGTCCTAGCTGTTCTAGAACTCATGATATACACCGGGCTGTTCTGGTAGATGCTCCTGTCTCTGTCTCCTGAGTGTTGAGATTAAAGGAGTGTACCACCACACTGATTATGACCGAGCTTTCAATCCTCCTGACACCTTGTTTTATGGTGCAGCACTAAGGGTGGGTGATGGTGCTCAGTCCTCCATCAAACTATAAGAAGCTCCTTAGAAGTCTGGCAGCCTCCTGGCTACTGCAGAGCCATTCAAGGACTTTATAAGTTCACAGAGCCTTGATGCTTATGGGAATTTTCTCTTATTCCTTGTGATACTTCTTTGATACACTCTGCAGTTTGTCTGTCCAGACAGAATGTGTTATGTGTTATGTCTTCTCATGCAAATCAAGCATACACCAGTGAGAATCTGTTTGTGTGTGGGGGGGGGGCAGTTGGGAGATGTTGTCTACTAGGTGCTAACATAGAAGCTTTCTGCCTAATTAGTGGCGTGCCTTGGAATTGATGATAGTTATCTAAGACAGCCTAAGGTATGAGGCTCATCCATTCCTGGTATCTTGAGTATCACTAGCTTAAAAAAACAAAACAAAACAAAACAAAACAAACCACAAACTATTAAGGATAACAGTACTAATACCAGATTACTAGGAAAAATTCATCCTTAAATCAGCCTCTACATGTTTTTCATTTATTTGCTTTAAAAGTTGTTTTTCTGAGGCTGGAGAGATGGCTCAGTGATTAAGAGCACTGAATGTTCTTCCGGAGGACCAGGGTTCAATTCCCAGCATCCACATAGCAGCTAACAACTGTCTGTAATTCCAAGATCTGACACCCTTACACAGTTATACATGCAGACAAAACACCAATTCACATAAAATAAAAATAGATATTTAAGAAAGTTTCTGTACAGCATTGGATTTCAGTAAATAAAACATGATATAAACAGTTCCGTGAACCAGCAACAGCTCTGTGTAAACTTCTTGAGTCAGTACACATAGTACTCACAGTAAAAAGCAAGGGTGAAGTTTCAAAGTCCTACCCTAGAACATTTTCAGATGTCATTTACTGTCATTCTGCATATTGAAGTGTCTGTGTGCCAAGGGACAATGTGCTTAGTATTGACAGTGAAACACACAGACCACATGATTAACCCAACTGACAGCCAAGGTTCTGGGGGAATTGGAATTTGAAACTACATCTCCTTGATTCCCAGTCATTCTTTATCTAATTTAAAATTCCTGGAGTATGTTGTTTCTAAAGATGTCCTGGATTTTCTTTTTAATTTCCACATATGCCTGTGTGTGCCTGTGGTGTGGGGTGTGTGTGGAGTGTGTGTGTGTGTATGTGTGTGTGTGTGTGTGTGTGCTTTTTGTATTAGTACAGGTGCATGCATGCCATGGTGCATGTGTAGAGACCAGAAGACAATCTTGTGTACTAGACCTTGCCTTCTGCTTGCTTGAGAAAGGATGTCTTGTTTGTCACTATGTGAGCCACAGTAGCTGGCTTTGGAGTTTCTGCCTCTGTTTCCCAGTGCAATGCTGGAACTATACAGGTGTTCATGATTCTGTTGGTTTTGAGATCCCAACTCAGATCTGCATGTTGACAAGATAAGCCCTTTAACCACTGAGTAATCTGTTCTGTTTTGTTGTTTTTTTTAAATAGGTGTGAATGACCTTGAATTCCTGATCCATTTGCTTAGGCCTTTCATGTACTTAGATCATGGACTTGCATCATCACATGCAGTTTTTATGGTGCTAGGATTGAGCTTAGGTTTTTGTACATATGAGATAAGACATCTCTTAGCTGAGCTACACACTTTCAGTCTTGACCAAGCTTTTTAAAGGACACAGCCCAATACTTTATTCAAAGAGATTCATCTGTATGTGAGTGAATGTTTTATGATGGGAAACAGTATGTGCTGGTAACATGATGGTACCTGTGGTTAAGTAGGAAGGAACCTCCCTAGCTCTTGGTAATTTGATGTCATTGATAACTGGGTCAGAGGAATCTGCATCTTCCTTTCTGTCCCCTCCCTTCCTTGTTAAGTGCTATGTAGTGTATTTACTGTTCTGCTTAAGTTGCCCATTTGACCTTTCTTGTCACAGACCCAGGAAAGATTCTTTATCAGTTAATAAATTATTCATCCCCTCGTAGACATAATTGGTTGCTAAAATATTCTGAGTTTTCTCTGTCTTCAGTATGTCTGAAAATTGTGCCTGGTCCTTATCCTCCGACCTTTCCATCTCATTTCTCATTCTGAAAATTTTGCATTGACTTATTCTTAACTGTATCCACTGTTCTTTGATCACCATTTCTGTGTCTTCATTTTTTTTTCTCTTACTGGTCATCTCTGGCAGCCTTGAACCGAATCTTTTCAAACTATATCCATTATAACCTTTATATAACAAGGGCTGTGGCTCACCGCAGGAATGTTAAGAGTGCAAGCAGGAAGCACAAGTGGCTAGCTCCAAACCATCACCCCCAATTGTGTGCAGCCCAAAGAAGATCCATCCTCTCAATAATGTGGATTCCCTTGGGTTCTTATTAAGCAGTTTTGACATAGTTTGAAGAGACGGATTTTTATCTTCAGATGGTATCTAGCCAGTGGTTGCAAGGCCAGCTTCTGGCCACTCAGCTTTTAGCCTGTGTTATTTAAGAGGGAAAAATATACTTGAGACTGTTTTTCATCTTTATTATGGGGCATTCAGAGTCCCTCAGATGTAGTGTGTATTAGATTAACTAGAAGAGAAATAGTCATCGTGCTGATAAAACCATCCAGGCAAGGACAAATAGAGATCAGCAGGGCTGAAGGTGGTCTCTCAGGCTGGTCAGCACATGGGGCAGAAGGTCAAGGGTAGCCCTAGAGAACTATTTAAAACAGAACTAATTTTAATCTACACGGAGGTAACCTTTATGTGAGAGGCCCTTGCACTGGAGTCCTAGAGACATGGGATCAAATTCTGACACAAACCATTCCCTCTGGTGCCTCTGTCCTATTTCCTGCAGAATGGCATGAGTGACAATTTTCAGGGTCACCACAAGGACAGAGTGTATAGATCCCAGCATGTGGGATCCAGGAAGCAGTGCACACCATTGTCCAACACAGAGCCTTAAACTAGACAAATGCATTTGTGCATCTTGAACAAATGTCCTAGTTCAGGCTCCTCTTATAAAAATGTCATAGGCTGCTGGCTTAAGCAATCTATTTCCAAATGCTGCAGAGGCTGGAAATCTGACCACAGTGCCTGTTTGGTTAGGTTCTTGGTGAGGATTATCTTCCTGTCTTTTAGCTCACTATGTCTTCTCATAAAGAGTAGAAAAACAGAAGGAGGGAGGAAGAGAGATGCTTTGACGCTCTCATTTTCTAGGGTCCCTTCATCTTCCAGCAGTGTCAGTCAGTATTACAATGAGCTGAGATAGAATGGAGCCTCTTCTGCCCCTAGGAGGTAGAGATGTGACTCTCGTTGCTCTGCCCTTGCATGAGTTGGAGCCAGGTGGCCTGGCATAGGCTGGGGTTAGTGCCGAGAAGTAGAACTGGCAGAGCCCACTCTGTATTCCCAGCAGATTCATGAGAGCTGGTATCTGTCCCTGTCAATTGGAGGATGTAACTGTAACTAAATTTTGAAAACTATGGAAAAGATTACAAGTGTGTTGTAGTGGTGACAAGGCCTGGGCACCAGTTCTTTGACAAACCTCCCTTAAGAATGGAGCCTGGTTGTCTTGCGTCAATGTGAACTGTACCTGGTGACATGTCTCAGTGCATCCCATGTGCTGACACAACTCAGGGAGTTCCATGTGGTGGTATTAATGGAGAGTGACTCCCCCAGAAAGACAGGAGGACCCAAAAGGCATCCAGATTCTTCACACACTGTCTTTTGTCACTGTATTTGTGCCACCATGTTGTGAGGACACTTAAGCAACCCTGTGAAGACTGCTGCTACAGCAGTAGTTTAAACCTTCTCAGAACCTTCCAGCACAGCACAGCCTTCTGCTACCCAGCTGCTCCTATGGTCTAGCAGATTCACATGGTGAGTTTTCACTTCAGAACCATCCCATGGGTTGGGACATTTCCCAACTTATGACCTGCTAGATTTGATTAGATGCAAAATGTGTGCTTTTCAGCCATATATATGCTTGTGGGGGAAACAGTAGTACCTAACACAGGAACCATGATTTCCAGGGGTGAAGGGACCATCACTGAGAGACACTGGACCCTGAGACTCAGTGAGCTCTTCAAAGTTTAAGGCATTGAAGTTTACATTGGCTACCCAGGTGCCTTACACATTACAGTGTCCCAGGTTATGGACCTTCACCTTTGCTCTGGACTCCTTTCCTGATGGATAGACACAGTTATCCCATCCTGCTTCTGCATTCATTAATTAGAAGGACCTCCCTTACAGTGAAAACAGCATCTTCTTGGACCACCAGATTGAGGTCTGTTCTCCTTCCCCAGAGCTCTATTGGCTGTGTTCTCAGAACCCAACTAATACTCGCATCTCTCAAATTCCCTAAATAATAAATCCAAAGTTATTGAAGCTATCAGGTTACTGAGAGTTGGTGGTGAGACTGCCCCCTCTCATTTCTTTGCAACCCTTGTCCCTATTTTATTATTGGAGCTTGGGATGCTCATGGTAAGGCTAGGCAGCTGGGGAACCTCAGCCCCTGAATCTTGCAGCAGGCAGCAGCTGTGGGAGCTCAGGCCTGCTTTGCCTTCCCTGGAGTTCATGAATCAGCATGCACCAAGGGCAGCGTCTGCCTTTAACTGCTGGAGGAACACCACATTTATTTACTCAACAATTCTGAGATTTCCAGTTGTTCTGACTACAAGGCAGTTTGCCTGCAAACCGGGTTAGGCTGGGAGAAACTTCAATGCATCTTTGTAATGGCTTTGTTGTTGTTTATTGAGAGGGACTAATTAACTTTGATTATTGCACTAATATTATGGCACTTTGACAACCCTTCAGATTTATGACTCTGGGAAAATAAACAAATGAAATGCAGGTGCTGGAGCAGAAAGACTCAGTCATTACTGAACTTTAATTACTTGGAATGTGTAGCCAGGAGAGAATTAGTTGATGAATTACAGGATGCTTACAACCTACCCCAAACTGAAAGCAAGGATAAGTCAAAAATAGTGGGAGGAGGCTGGAGAGGTGCTGTGTTTAAGGTGGGAAAGACAGGGCACATCCATACTCCTCTCCGTGGCAGCTCATTGGTGGATCCCAGTGCTGCAGAAACTCACAAAGTGCTTGTCAAGGCGGAGTCAGCATCACCCAGAAACATGCTACACATGCAGACTCTTGGGTCGTGCCCAGAACTACCAGTTTAGAGTCTCTGGAGGTGAGGTCCTAGGGAAATCTAGATATATGCAAAAGTTAACATACATTGCCATCAGATTTTCTGCTCTTTGCTTTTGCTAAGAGGGTAGGTACACAATTTTATTTTTGCTTACAAAAGTCAAATATTGCCCTAACCTAGATCCTGAGCCACTCCAGAGATTTTCAGGCTCAATGACAATCACCTTCACTTGATTTTCCCATCTCCTTGGCCCTAGGTCAACCCCCCTTTTAAAATGAAATTCATAATGATGAGAATTGTAGCCGACATGATGGTATAATCACTGTGTTGAGCCCTTCAAGTACTTTATTTCAGCATATGTTAATGGTGGTCCTGTGTGAGCATTTGTTTTATGAAGTCTGCTTTCTTGAAGAGATCCTAAAGCACAGAGGGGTTCAGGACCATGTGCAGGCTGCCCTGGCATGAGATGCTTTCAGGGCAGCACTCCCCCTTTGTCAGCTCTTTCGCCACATCCTGTGTGTGCCACACAATACCTAGGCACAGGGGAGACTCACCAAATACTCATGGAACAAGTAAGAGAGCAGCAAAGGTTGTGAACTAGGCTGTGGGCACTGAAACCCAGATGGCAGAATCCTGTTCCTGTTGCTTAAGCTGACCAGCACAAGGGATGTATAGCCAGACGTTTCTAAAGTTTTGAGCTAAGTGAATTGATTATCCTATTGATGTTACTGAGGTCTCCAATTCTTCAGTTGTCTTCAAGCTTGTTCAACAAAGGGTAGTTATCTGTGGAACACCATGTTACAGTACTTATTCCTGTTCCTTAAACACCACTAATCCTTCTTTGGGGATTCTCAGTAGCCAGCTTCCCTATTCATTCTGGACTTGGGAGGGCTGACTGTGATGGAGAATGGACTCAAACAAACTTGACCTTGAAGGACAGGAAGGAGACCCTTTATTTAGAAAGATGGCTCCAAAAGCTGAATTGGGGGTGTGTGGGTGGGTGGGTGGCGTGAGTTAAAGGCTAACCAGGCATGGCAGGACACACTTGTAATCCTAGCATCTGGGAGGCTAAGGTGAGAGAATTGCCACAGTTTAAGGACAGTCAGGGTTGGTTCCATAGGGAGTTCAAGGCTGGCAGATAGATTCTGGAGGCTTGCGGTCTTCACATGAGTGTGTAGAAGCCGAGAGAGGGGGATGTGAATGGTTATTTAGTTCTTTGCTACTGAAGGGATTAATTGCATCAGTAATTAATTTTAAAATGCCTAAGATATTGTTAGAGTTGAGAAGGTAAAACCTCTCTGGTTTCTTATTGTTTAGGTCAGAAGAAACAGCTTGAATTGGTTTTCCTTATAAATTCCTCTTTCCTTCTGGCTATTAAGTGGTGAAGTTTGTTAAGATTATATGTGTGCACCTATGTATGTACACAGACAGAGAGAGGAAGGAAGGAAGAGGAGAAGAAAAGAGGACAGCAGAGAGCCTCCAGGACAGAGGTGGGACAGACAGATACAAACAGGGAGTCAAGCGCAAACTTTAAAGACTGCTGTGTTGCAGCAGCCTGGACAGGACGAGAGAGCTTGATCACTGTGTCCTATGTCCCCTGGTCATTTCTTGCTTAGAAGGGAAGAAATTAGAATTGTTGAGCTATGATTTGTTTTAATCAGAAAGAAATTGTCTAACATAAATCTCTTTGTGAGTGCTGGAAAAGCCCTAAAGCGTCTGGGGGGCAAATATCAATACTTTGCAAAGGAGGAATGATTGTTCCAATTCGTGGCTTAATTGACTTTAAGCCTTAATGAAAGTCAGTGCAGGGCAGGCGGCAAACACTGCGGCCAGGATCAGCAGTGAGGTCTGAGCCAGGAAAGGAGGAATTTAGGGTGCTTCTCATTCTTTGCTACTGATGCCGCTTTCTGATTGACTGGGGCCACCTAATGCCAGATAATACTCCCTTTTCTTCCTATGAAGAGAGCACATTTTTTTCTTCCTGTCTATCACAGTAATTTATTTTACATTACAGTGTTTGCCCCCATTGGAAGTATTCTTTTGTGTTGGATTATCATTTCCCAAGTGAAATTTCACTGATGCTGTATAATTAAATATAGATTTTTAAAAAGCATAATATATATTTTAAATTTGTAAGTGGACAAACTGGGGTATATAAAGACTTTATTTAGGAAGAATAAATGGTCCCAAAGTCAACCCAGTGGTTGTGGGAAAGGATTCATTTAGCATCCATGTGTTCCCTTGGGAGGGCTGCAGAGCCTTGCTGACTTCATCAGTATAAAAGGGTTGGACTGTAAAGTATATTGTGCAAGTCTAAGCAACAAACCCAGCCTTCAGTCTGCCTCAGTCTCAGTCCTGTTTGAACAGTGTGAGAGCCAGGTGACCGTCACTTCCCGTTGCTTCAGTTTGCTCAGCCCTGTGACATGGATGTGCTGATAATGCCCAGATCTCAAGGTTGTGAAGATCAACTCCAGTGCTGCTCACCAGATACTAAGAATGATACTGGGGTACTTAGAGTGGCACCCAGGTACCCAGTATGTAATATCGAAGTGGCAGCAGACATAAGAAACAAAGCAGAGCAGTGGGGCTGGGAGATGCCCTTCAAGCATAAGGACTCAAGTTCAGTCCCCAGAACTCATTACAGAAAGACTGGCTGTATCGCTGCACACTTGTAATCTCAGCTCTGGGGAGATGGAGATAGGCATATCCCTGGGTCTCCATGGTCAACCAATTTCACCTTCTTGGCAAGTTTCAGGCCACTGAGAGCCTCTGTCTCAAAAAGAATGTGGATAGCATCTAAGGAGTAATAGCCCAGGTTGTTTTCTCAACTCCACTTGTACAAGTGTGTGTGCACATGTGTGGACACTGCACACACAAACAAATATGGGCGGGGGGTGGGGGAGGACCTCATTTGTAGCATCTATTGAATGGCCTCATCTGCCTGTTCAGATTATTTCTGGCCACTCAGCCATCCTTGTTCATGCCATATCAGAGCCACTGTATTGCCCACTACACCTTGGCATATTCTACTTCCTCAGCCTGGAGGAATGTCAGGCAAATTGTCTACCCATCATATGTCTCTGTGTCCCATGAGTCTCTGTTCATGCCCATCTCTCCTCTAGAAGACCCCTCCCACGCCCCGATTCTGTGGCTGTGATGCTGTCCTTTCTTCCTTCCCTTCCAATAGTACCTGTCAGTCAACCTGCCCCTCTGAGTCAGTACTGTGCTGAGCACTATTGGAGGAAGCAAAACCTCCTGCCTCCAGGGAACTTACAGACTGGGTTTTGGTTTCATTTAGTTAACTTTTAATTAGCATACCCTACCTTTAAATCATAAAGAGTTTCATTGTGTCGTTTTCATACCGATATATAATGTACTTTGTCACATTCACCTCCTCTGCGTGTCTTCCCCTACACTTCCTTATTCATATTCCTCAACATTCCCCGTTCACTCTCACGGCCCTTTTAGCGTTAGGTTGTTAAATAATGCATTGAGTGATTGCAGCATTGATCACATTATGTATTGATCATTTGTCGGATGGGCTCCTTACTTAGTGAACGAGTACTTATTGACACCTTTTTCTTCTTTTTTTAAACATTTTTTTTTAAAGATTTATTTATTTATTATGTATACAGTATACAGTAGAGGGTACCAGATGTCATTACAGATGGTTGTGAGCCACCATGTGGTTACTGGGAATTGAACTCAGGACCTCCGGAAGAACAGCCAGTGCTCTTAACCTCTTAGCCATCTCTCCAGCCCCTATCGATGACACCTTTTTCTACCCATGTAGTCTACTGGATTCTGAATATGTATGTGCACACCGCATTTGGTTCTTGTCCTCCTGGAGTCTGAGTGTAGTGACAGACATGGAAATGTATCAGAGACACTGGGGGCGGGTCTCTCTCTCTCTCTCTCTCTCTCTCTGTACATGTGTGTGTCTAGTATTCAGGTGGATGGGTTAAGATATGGAGCTCAGTGTTATGTGGGCAAAGGGCAGACATGTTTAGAGTCACATTGCCCAGCCTGACATTGAACCTCTGGTCCTCCTGCCTCTACTTTGTCAGTACTAGGGTTTTAGACATAGGCCACCTAACTTATGTGGAAATATTTATTTTATTTTTTGATGTAGGTAGACTGGGTAGTAATTAAGAATAGAGATTTGGATATATGTAATTATATAGTGATCATAGCCAGGGTGGTCCTCCATGTGCTCTCCATCTTTCTGAGGGAGATAGGCTATTGCTTCCCTGAATCACAAGATGATGGTCAGGTGTAAATAGGACAACAGTATCCTGTTCATGGGTGCTGGAAGCCTCTACTGCTCATCTCTCCATGCTTTACACATCTTCCTCCTTCCCTTCCCATCTATAACCCTTCGTCCTCAGTGCCAGGCACAGCGTCCTCTGGGTAGATGGGCTTCAGGATCAAAGCAAAGCTTCCTCACTGCGGTATTGGATTTTGCAGAATGGTGACAGCTTCCACAAACCTCTGGTCCATGAGCCAATTTAGAGAAAATTGAATCATTCTCTGTGCCTTTCAGCTTGTACCCTAAAAGCCTGCACAAACATTCTGGGCAGGCTTCAGCAACTTCACATCAAGAGCTCAATCACAGCTTCAAAATAAAAACATCCCCCATTGCTCTCTGTGTGTGACGCTGGATCTCGAGCTTGTCACAGTCCTTGGAGCTAGTGATAACACAGCCCCCTCCCTGAACACATGCCATATCAGAAGTTCTTAGCAGGCAGAATCCAGTTAGCATGCTCTGTGTTTCTCCATATGTGCATTACGAATGGGGGCTAGCTGTCAGGGGCAAGTCTGCACCTGTAGCTCCAGGTAGGGTCTATCTTTTGAAGTCTCCCTCCAAGTGGCTTCATATTCCAGTCTGTGGAGGCAAAGTGAACCAGGCCCGGGTCACATAGCCCTTTTTCATCATGGCAGAGTAACTAGTCTCATTATCAACGTGTGCTTACAATCCCCTCAGCAAGGAGCCCTCTGTAGAAATAACTGTGAATTTAGTAACTGGCAGTCTCGAGTGGTCCATGATTTGCAGAGGATTTGTACATGAAGGGAAATGGATGGATTAAAAATATTAAACAGTGTAGCTAGCACCCACATGGATGAATTGTTGAGATCTGTTTTCCCCTTCTACTCTAAACATATGGCATGAATTTTCCACCCTCATTACAGTTGCTGAGAGAAGGCAAAGACAAATATTGATATTTCATTCATGTTTTACGGTGAAAACACTGTTTGGTTTGTTTATATAGTTCGACTATCACAGTTTTTATGGTTGGCAATGAAACCACTGTAAAACCAAGTCTGGGTTATATAGCAGATGCGATAAGCCCTCACATTCAGGGAGATTCCCTGGATGGGCTAGCTGATGTCACATGTACAGAATGAACAACTGAATTGTAGGTCAGGACAGGCTAGTCAGGGCATAATAACTGACAGCCTCTGTGGACTCTTTGGAGTGTTAAAGCCACCAAGGTTTCTCTTGTTTAGACTGAGTCTCTGGGTTGTGTTGCTGGAAGGGCTCTCAGAGGTAAAACAGTAGCTGGATGCTGTGCAGAGGAAGGAAGAAGTGTGCTAACATTGTGTCTGAGCCTCTGCTAAGAAGGGGGAGCTCTCATATCCCATTGGCCAGGACTAGTCTCATTGCATTTCCAAGTCCAGGGAATACTGGGACACAGACAGGGACAGACATTCTGAAAGTCAGAGATTAGCATATGAAGCACCTGCTGCAGTCACCCCAAGCCTTTTGTAATTACACTTTTAGTTGATGATCTGCCGTGTGTCTGTTTACACACATGTGAGCATATAGAGACCAGAGGGCCTTCCTTCATCTCTGTCCTCTTGGAATTCACTCATTTGGCCAAATTAGATTGTCCAAAAGTCCCAGGTCTTTCTTGCCATCATGTTTTATGTAGCAAAACTCATGTCTGTTTCTTGTCCATGAGGTGGAGAATAGTTCTTCATGCATTTTATCATGTAGCCAGATGTTGAGAAGTACCTGTTTTCATTGTCCTCAGGCTAAGCATCTTTGAGCCCTGACTGTCCCTGTTCATCATCCCTCATCTCTTTAGGACATCCTGCTACCTACCTATTCATATCTCTATTTTTCTTCCTTCCTTCCTTCTTTTCTTTTTTCTTTTTTTCCCCTAAGATAGTGTCTCTATGTAGTTTTGATTGTCTTGGTACTCACTCTGTAGACCAGGCTGGCCTGAAACTCAGAGATTCACCTACCTCTTTCTCCCAAGTGCTGGAATTAAAGGCATGAACCACCACCGCCCAGCTTGACATTTCTTTCTTTAAAATTTCTTGAACAAAAGGCTGGCTGGGTGGTTTAGTGGGTAAAGGTACTTGCTGCTGAACTTTGACATGAGTTTAATTCCTGGTACCCACATGGTGGAAGGAGAGAACCACTTCCTTTGGGTTGCCCTCTTACCTCCTACACACACACACACACACACACACACACACACACACATACATACACACACACATACACACACACATACACACACACACATACATACACACACACATACACATACACACACACATACACATACACACACACATACACACACATACACAACACACATACATTCACACACATACATACACACACATACACACACATACATACACACACATACATACATACACATACATACACATATACACACATACATACATACATACACACACACTAAATATGAGTGAAATGAGAGCTCCACCTCATATCCATATGTCATATACAAGAGTATCATGTCCTACATTTTATGAATCTAGATGTATGCTTCCCCCCATGCCTCTAAATAACAGAGCCTTTTTTGTCATATTTATTTTTCTTAGGATCCTTTCTTTAGGATCTGTTGTGATTTTGAAAATCTTTAAAAAAAAATCAATTAAATGGAAATGAGTTGTTTTGAATGTCAAATGAGCAGCTGTGTCCAAGGAAAAGCAGTTCATTTGAGGCTGAAATTGCAAAGATGCACATTTGGGGTTGGGTGATGATGGACAAAAGATTAATTTCTTTGAGTCTCAGTTTCAACAGGTGTAAGTTAAAGAGCCTCATAATGATGCTTTCATGCTAATTGTTGTGTTGATGTTTAGACATCTATAATTTAGTATGTATTGGGCACACTGGTGGCTTTTCGTAAGCTTGACTTTTATCTCCATGATTGCTGAGTAATTGTAGCAAGAACAGCCAAAGTATTCAATGGGTGGATGCATGTCTTTCCTTCATCCTGTTTGTTAAATGACTGAATGCATGAACATAGTTTTTCTAGTTTCAATTAGCTTGCTACTTTGAGATTGAAGAAACTCTGAGTTTCTATAGTAAATCATGAGGAGCCAGCTCCCCAGATGCAACAATGCACAGAAAGCTGGCTGAACTTCTGCTTTCCCCTCTAACATTTCCCCTTCTAAGTCTTCTTCATTAAAAAAATAAAAAGTGGTAACAGTGATTGCATTTAAGCAGATTCCTTGGCAGGCCTGGGGAGGAGGGTTCTAGGGACTTAGGTGCTGTGATAGGTGTTTCCCAAGCATTGAGGCCTCCTAATGTTTCATTTCCATTAAGCATCATGGATGCCTTCCAAGAATTTAATTAATATAGCATCGCTGCCTTCATTGTGATTCCTCAGTAGGGTTATGAGAACCCGGGAGTGTTCAGTTGATTAAATGGCATTTTCTGTGGGTTTCCAACTACTGCTTTTCATGGAATTTAGTACCTGCCAGTGTCTATTAAATCAATACTGTTAAAGGGAATCACAAAGGAAAGAGGTGTTTATATCACAATGGAGAACTGTTCTCATACCTAGATCGGAGAAATAGTTTTAAGAGTACAATTTTCTGTAATAATGTTTTATTTAAATAGTAAGAGCACAATCTAGACAGTCTTGGAAGCTGATATTAGAAAAGAATTATGGTAAAGAATATCCTAAGATGTGCACCATCATGGGCTAGTCTAGGCTGGAAAAAAATATCACTGGCTGAGGTAGAAGTAAGGTTATTGACAGATCTATGGGTGTTAAGACCCTTTGTGGGTATTGCAGGAAAGAACTTGTTGCTTGTTGAAATTGTATGAGGGAATTTTCCCTAGGACCACTGGAGAAAATAAGTATTCCTTTGTTAAATACTGCATTACAAGGAGCGGAGAGAGAGAGAGGGGGAAGACGTAGCTCTGGCTGGCCGGAAACTCACAATGTAGACCAGGCTAGCCTCAACTCTGAGATTGACCTGATTCTGCTTCCCAAGTGCTGGCATTAAAGGTGCCAACATCCCTGACTTGATTTTAAGACTTATTTATCTTATTTTATGTGTATGAGTGTTTTTCTTGCATATATGTCTGTGTACTCAGTACCTGTGGATTTCAGAGAGAGGGCGTTGTATTCCTTGGAAGTGGAATTATTGATAGCTGTAAGTCACCATTGTGAATTCTGGGAATTGACGCAAGAACAAGTGCTCTTAACTGCTGAGCTATCTCTCAGGCTACATCATATTTTGATCCCATGCTTACTAAAATAAGAGATGAGTAAACATGGTTATCAGATGAGATTGTGCTGTGATACATTAAAAAGGGTGGGGGGATGGGAGTGGTTGGGGAGAATGGGATGATAGGGCAGGAAGACGGAAGTGGGTAAGGCAGCAAAGAGAAGGACAGTACTAGAGGGCCTTGACTTTCTGCTGATGCTGATGCTCAGTCCACCTTGGGACTCAGATGGGCAGTTTGTCTGGAGGATGGTGTTATAGGAAACACATCTGAGGCTGAGCAAAACTAGAAACAGAAGGAACCCTTCTGCCATTTTAGGACCAGGGAGGTACAGGATCCAGAGATGGTGCGAGAAGGGGCCATGTGACAAGTTATTGGGCCCAGTCACTTGTATAGTGGTGGGTTCTCAGCAGTCTCAGTAGGACTGCTCTTTATCACCTCTTATTAGGAGTGTATGCATCTCTAAAGTTCTGGTGACATAGCACTGCCATTCCTGTCTCCATCCTCGTCTTTATTGGTGTAGTTTCATGAAGGATCCAGTACAGGCTTCTCTGTCCATCCTCAGACCTAGGTGAGGAGGCTCATCTGCTGAGCTGTCACAAGCCACAGAAACCTGGAACAACTGTTTGTCCACCTGTTTTTGAGGAAGAGGATGGGTGTAATAGCTGCGACCAGCAATGACTGACATTATCACAGCAGCTGAACCCTTCTCCCCTTTCTTGGAAGTTTGCTTTGCTTTATATCCTGCTCTTTTCACAGTGGAAGCTGTTGTGGTGTTGATCCCTTCATGTGCTCTTGCAGACTATGAAAGTGAGAGGTTGGGGGTATTTTACATAATCTGCCTTGGCTGATGGCAGCTCATTATGCTCTGTCAACAGCAGCCAGTGCCACCTTGAGCACTTGTCAGATTATGGCCATTCCTAGTCAGTGGACAAAATGCATTCTCTTCTCTGTTGGACTGGGACCAGATATGGGTGGGAGGTGGGGCAAGAAAGGGGAGTTTAACATTGATCACAGCTTATGTTGGAAAGGATGTGGAGCAAGGGAACACTTCTCCATTGCTGGTGGGAATGCAAACTGGTACAACCACTTTGAAAATCAGTATGGTGGTTTCTCAGAAAAATGGGAATCAATCTACCTCAAGACCCAGCTGTACTACTCTTGGGCATAGATCCAAATGATGCACAGTCATACCACAAGGACATTTGCTAAACTATTTTCATAGCAGCATTATTTGTAGTAGCCAGAACCTAGAAACAACCTAGGTGCCCCTCAACCAAAGAATGGATAAGGAAATGTGGTACATTTACACAATGGTGTATTACTCGGGTGCCCTCATGAAATGCCCAATGATCTTATGAAATTGCTAGCAAATGGATGAAAGTAGGGAAAAAAAAAAAAAAAACTATTCAGGGCAAGGAGGGCCCAAAGGGGAAATGGGAAATAGAAGAGATCTCCAGGGTAAACTGGGGGGAGGGGTGTGGGAGTGGGAACTTGAGGGACCAGGTTGTGCAGGCTGGACTTGGTAGGTGGTTTGGAAACAGGATGGAGGGGGAGAGTAATGAAAGAGACTTGATGGGGAGGGCATTTCAGGCTTAGGGAGAAACCTGGTGCCAGGGAAACCCCCAGGAATCCACAAGGATGACCCCAGTTAAGACTCCTAGCAATAGTGGAGAGGATGCCTAGCTGGCCATCAACTGTAATCAGATTGGTGACAACCCTAATTGCCTTCAGAGAACATTTTTCTAGTAGCTGATGGAAGCAGATGCAAAGATCCACAACCAAACACTGGGTCAATCTCCAGGAATTCTTCTGAAGAAAGGGAGGAGGTACGAGCCAGGGTGTCAAAGTCATGATGGAGAAACCCACAGAGACAGCTGACCTAAGCTTATTGGTCCATGGGCTCTGGACCAATAGTTAGGGAGCCTCCATGGAACTGACCTTGGCCCTCTGCATGTGCGTGACAGTTGTACAGCTTGGTCTGTTTGTAAGGTTCCTAGCAGTGACATCATGATCTGTCCCTGACTTTTAGATGGCTTTTGGGAACCCACTCCCCATGCTGGATTACCTCGCCCAGCCTTTAGGCAAGGGGTGGAGCTTGGTCCTGCCTGAACTTTGTATGCCATGTTTTGCTAAAGCCCATGGGAGGCCTGCCCCTTTCTGAATAGAGATAGAGGGGGAGTGGATGAGGAGGGGGGTAGATGAGGGTTGGGGGGAGGGAATAGGAGAAAAAGGGGGGGACACTGTGGTAGGTATGTAAAATAGTTGGAAAAATGTTAATAAAATAAAATTTTAAAAAAGAAAGGGTAGTTTGAGCTGAATGGAAGAGTTCCTTTGGCTAAACTTAATTCTTGGCCTTGTTGTTTTACAGAATACTGAATCCTTCCTTGTATTTGAGCCAGTGTGAAGTGAATTTCTCTCAGTTGCAGTGATACTTGTCTAATGTTATATACTTGGTGATGCTTTGGCCTCCAAAGGTATGCCTAGCGGCTGCTCTTACTCCTAGTATCTACCCTTCTGCTCTACCACAACTACAGCTCATGCCCATTCCAGTCATTTCTGTTACTCAGACAGGAGGCAAGTGAGCCAGGCCCATTTAGAATGGATTGGCTGGGATTCTGCATCCTTTCAAAGGCTGCCTGTAGTCACACTGGTGTGAAGGAAAAGCATATTGAATATTGGAGTTAAAGCCATTTGGTTTGAATCCCAGATCAGTTTATAGGTGGATTTCTAATCTTAGCCAGGTGATTAATCTTTGATATGACACCACATACTTCATAGACTTATAGCACTGGCTGATAATGGGTGGGGAGTGCTGGACAGAGTGTCATCTGTGGCATGGGTTTGCCATACTTTAGTGCACTTTTATGTCATTATTCTAAAATATACTTGGTAGTATTTATTTGAGAGACCCAGGTTGTTAGTATTTGATCAGCGCTGGGCTTTTGCAAGGACCTTTCCTTGGGTCTGGCATCTCTGTTTTTAAAAGTGCATATACTACAAGGACTGTTAGCTTTCAGGTTACCCCATTTCATTTAAAAGATGAAACTGCAATGCAATTTATTTTATCAGTTTTCTCCTCATTCTGGATGATGAGATATGCATTAGACATCTACATTGGCCCACTGGATCATTACTCAGTATAGTGCGGAAGACCAGGACTGTCAGCCATAGGATACCTTGTGAAAAGTAGGAAAGGGACCTTTTCCCTTGAGGCCCACTGTTCCTGTAGCCTGGTGAGCTAAGGCAGGATGGGAAACAACCCACCTTGCTATATGTGTGTGTGTGTGTGTGTGTGTGTGTGTGTGTGTGTGTGTGTGTGTGTGTGTATGTATGTGTGTGTGTGTAATAGTCCTTGGGGCAGACAAAAATATATCAGCTGATAGAAAATAGCATTATAGGACATTTCAGATATATTTATTTGGGCTTAGGACAATGTGCTAAAAACATAATATGGTCCTAACATTTTCATAGATTGCATTTAAGAACCTTTCCATACCTGTTTTGTACATGGTATATAGAGTATCCCTTGTGAATTATGTTCATTCTTTTTAAGAACCCTTCCATATCTGTTTTGTACATAGAGTATAGAGCATCCCTTGTGAATATGTTAATTCTTTTTTTATGAATTTTAGTCCTTTATTTTCAAGTCCTATGCGTGATTGCTGTCTGATAGTTCTAGTTTGGGGGAATTAATATAGATTTCCCACATGGGGAAGGGTTTGGGTGGGGATTTAAAGCAAGGCAGGTTCTTGATCCTTGGAAAAAATTCTTATCTGAGGGGGGATTTGAAAATAGTATTGTAGAGAGGTAGGCACAGCTATGTGGAAAATGAATTGCCATGATTATTAGGTAGGTCTCAGAATTTATAGGGCATTTGATCATAAGAGTGAGTGTCTTTCCTGAGTGATGAAATGCCTGCACTTGGACTACTTTTTAATTAATCTCTTTTGGCTATATTGAAAGAGCGACTCACAGAGAATACTAAAATTTGATGAGAAATAATCAGGAATTGTACAAAGAAGGACAAAGAGGAGATTGTCTGCTTCTTCTTTTGGGCAAGTTTGCCAGCCTTGGTGTTACCCTTTCCTTATTGTGTAAAAGAGGTAAAAGGAAGATACGTGTCCCTGGGTAGTGGAGGAGGTGTGGTTGTGGATCCTGCCAGTTCAGGAAGCACCTTGTGAAGTTGTCGGCTTCTTGTTGCTCTTATTGCCTAACTGCTGAACATTGCTGTGAAACTCTTACTACAAATTATGGCTGATACAGCATCCATCTCCTTTGTCCATTTTTGTAGTAGTAACCATAAAAGTGCCCCAGATTTTACTTGTATGTCTAGTGCTGTTGCAGTTGAGTGTTTTGAATTTTGTAACTTTTGCAAAATCGACATCATGCCTTAATTTTGTCAACGTCTTCCTATAAAGTTTGCCTGGCTGGTATGTGATAAGCCAGCTTTTGCCACAATGAACAAGCAGCTCCAGCCTCCCGAGGGCTTCCAGTAACAAATACACTTATTTTCTCATGACACACATGGTAAAGATCTGTCTGCAGCCCTGCAGTCTTTGCTAGGCCTTCCTAGGCTTTGTTCCTTAGCACTTACATTCTAGAATTTGAAGTCATGAGGGGCTCCTGGGGTGGGGGTTGGGGGCAGGGAGCACAAAGTCTTTTGTGTTTGTATCTGTTTCTTACCTTGATAGTCATACCAGAAGTCATGGTCAAGACTATTGGCAGTGGACCAGGGTAGTGTGTTCTGCCTTCGTGGAAGCATGGCAGCGGCGGGGTAAGGGCAATAATTGGAAACCGTCATTCTCCTTAAGTGTGCTTTTCCATGTATGTACCAATTATCCTTTAGTACAATACCACTTCTCTAATCTGCTTAACCTTTTATTTCAGGCTCCTATAAGCAGTTGGAACCACAGATATAAGTTTAAATGTTACTAAAAATAAAATTAGAGAGAAGGAAAAGAATAGAAGGTCCAGCCAAGTCAAGAAACCATGCCCTAGTCTGATGTCTGGCAATCCAATCAGTGGCCTTCTAAGAGACTATCACCCCATTAGCCCAGCCTTACTGACTCAATCAGGAAATACCAGCTCAGAGTCCTGGAAAGAGCCATCCAGATTTACAGCCTCTCCCAGCATCTCTAATCGAGGCTGTTTTCTCCCCAGATGCTGTAGTCAATCAGTAATTAATTTGAAATCCAAAGTTTCATTAAGTGTTATTGAATTCTCTCACGCTGACATTTGGAGTGCTATATTTCTTTAAAATCACAAACCATTTTTCATACTGTCATTTGCGTATTTTAGCAGGAGAGGCTGCAGTCCTTGTATAAATGACCCAGTTTCCTAGATGTTTACTTGACTGTCATCAACTTATTATCCTTCTCTTCCACTTCATTGCAGTTATGTTCTTCTCTAGGATTTTGAAATCATATTTAAAACATCATCACCACTTGTGAATTCTATCTAAAGTATAAATAAATTTAACTGGGTGAGTATTTTGAAAACAATACTGGTCATTTGAAGGTCTGGTTTTATGTAGTGTAGTGTCCTGAGACTTCCTGTGAAAATGGGTTTGGGATGTTAAGGATGGTCAGGGTTGGAAGTGAGAAGACAGCAGCCCCATATGGATATACCAATATAGATGTGTGGAAGAGGAGAGACAGACACAACCAGAGCTAAGTAGACATTCTTGTTTGTTTCTCAGGTGAATGAGAGTGAAGACATACTTTTTATAACTCGAATCTACTTTGCTGTATACTGTAATGCTGCCTTCAGCAGAGAGCTTTGTTATATTGGTGACCTGTGAAGTACCTAAATAAGCTATTTTCCCCCTTTGATTTTAGTTAAAAAGATTTTTCTTAAGATTACAAAGCTCAGGCTCCCCTTAAAAACATTGGAAGAAGAGATAGGATTTGCTGGCCTGAGTCTGAGTAGCACCTGCTTCCTGATGGGCGGAGTGACCTTTTTCTTCCTGGTGGGCGGAGTCACCTTTTCCTTCCTGGTGGGTGCAGTCACCCCACCCCACCTTTTCCTTCCTGATGGGCGGAGTCACCTTTTCCTTCCTGGTGGGCGCAGTCACCCCACCCCACCTTTTCCTTCCTGATGGGCGGAGTCACCTTTTCCTTCCTGGTGGGCGGAGTCACCCTCACCCCACCTTTTCCTTCCTGGTGGGCGGAGTCACCCTCACCCCACCTTTTCCTTCCTGGTGGATAGAGTCACCCTCACCCCACCTTTTCCTTCCTGATGGGCTGAGTCACCTTTTCCTTCCTGGTGGGCGGAGTCACCCTCACCCCACCTTTTCCTTCCTGGTGGGCGGAGTCACCCTCACCCCACCTTTTCCTTCCTGATGGGCTGAGTCACCTTTTCCTTCCTAGTGGGCGGAGTCACCCTCACCCCACCTTTTCCTTCCTGGTGGGCGGAGTCACCCTCACCCCACCTTTTCCTTCCTGATGGGCGGAGTCACCCTCACTCCACCTTTTCTCTATATCACTTGCTTCACTGCCAGTCCCATCCTTCTTTAAATATCTGCTTTTTCCCTTTTAATTTTTACTCACAGCACACAAACATTTTTTTTTTTTTTAATGTGTTTCTTGACTGTCCTTAAATAAATATGCTCTGAGTTCTTACATTGTACTTTTGGGGACCAAACCCAGGGGCTTTTGTATGCTAGCAATAAACTGTCCTTTCAACCTTGAATTCTGATGGAGAGTTTATTGCTACAATAGCAGGCCTCTGGCAAATACTCCTTGAAGCACACTGTGTGAATGTATCTGGTCTGGCCAGCATTTGAGTTTGGGCCATTTGCTTACTAGGGTTCCACTGGGTTCTCACATGCATGCTCCTCCAGTTGTCTGGAAGCTGCTGGTAAACTGTCCTGACTCACAGGTGTTCTGCCCTTAGTCTCTCTCCTCTTCGGAGGGGTCAGCTTTAGTATCACGTCCGATGGGAAGCTCTTCTTGTGCGGCAGACCTACAGGGACCCACTCCTTTTCTCGATCTGACAGGTACTCCTGTATGACAGACAGTCTTACCATTCAAACTGTGATGTTCTCAAGGGATGGAGATGTGACTTTTTATCTCTGTGGCCCAGCCCCTGGCTCATCTACCACTGGTTAGAAGATGATCATTAAGCCACCTCCCGATGAAGTCAGGTATCTTCATTTATTAATTGATTTTGACATCAAGAACACTTTCCAGCAGTCTCCATATGGTCAGATAGGGAGAGAAGCAGGACATGGTACAAACGAATACCTGAAATCTCAGCGTCTGAGAGGAAGAGACAAGAGGATCAGGAATTCAAGACTGTCCTCAACTGAATAAAAGGCCAGCCTGGCCTGTGTGAGACTTTGTCTCAAAATATAAAACAAAAACAAATTGAGAGACAAAGACTGAATTCTACTTCAAGTAGGTTTTCTTGCTTCTTATCTCTTGACCTCAGGAACATAAGGCTCACTGAGACAAGACAGGTGAAATTGCGGCTCAGAGCTCTGGCTCTCTTTTGTTAGAGATGAGCACACCTTGACTCAGTGTTGTCCAAGCTTAATCCTTTGTCTTATTATAACTTTTTCCAGCAGGACATGGTCATATTGAATTTACAGTGAGGACTTCTCAGATCTTTAAATAATAACCTTTGAAGACAATAAAAATAGTTTAAGTGGATGATTGTACCTTTTAACCACATCTGTAATGAAATTAAATGTATTGTTAGCTGGTTAAAATATTCCATTAAGGAAGAAGGTAGGCCTACCTTATGGTAAATACACTTAAGTGTTTATAGTACATTTCATATTTTACATGATTTCTTTTATAATTCTGCTTATCTTTTCATTCTAATTCCCTCAAGGACATATAAAAGAACCCCTAAAGAGAGTAATTACTGCCGTGCTTTTTAACCAAGGCTTCCTTTGCAGAAAGGAATCTGAGCTGCTTTTTAAAGAAGGCCGTTTTTAAATAAAAATGCAAATAAGCTGCTTTGTACCCACATTAATTACCCACCTAGCCTCTTATTACCATGTTTGTATTGTTTGCAAATACTATTTACAGTCGTGTGGAAATTAACATTACTGGTCCTGAGGAAAGATGGTGGTGAGGAGGCTGTGCTTTGGAACCAATTAGGACGAACCTTGTCTCCACCGACACTCTGGGGGAAAGCACAGCCTTGCCATGTCAAATAATAGCATTAGCACTGACTGCATAGGCAGAGCACCGTAATTATATTATTGGCCCTATTTTGCTTCTGCAACGAATTTCATTGCCTGCATTGTAAAATCAGCAGGCAGCAAAGTTTCTGCTAATGATTTAATGTGCTCTCTGATCATTTTGGACAAAAGTCACTGGAACATCCACCAGGGAGTTTGATCACCCCCACTTAACCATTGCTTGGCTAGAGCCTTGTAGGTCGGAACAAAACATGATGCTGATACCCTTGCTTTAGTGCAGTCCTTCCTCCATAATATCACTTTTAAGACAGATCATGTGATGCACAGGGAGGGCACTTCAAGTAACAATCCCTCATGTGGGTTTCTGTCAGGCCCTAGACTTTTGGGTCTTACTCTGTGACAGAACACTCATGGGAAGCAGCTTAAGGGAAGAGACGTTTCTTTTAGCTCATAGTTCAGAGGGTCCTGTCCATCATGGCAGGGATGGTGTGGTGGTGGGAGTAGACTGGGCGGTGGTAGCTTCTCGTATCCCTAGATCAGGAAGCAGGGATGGCCCTAACCATCAAAGGCCCACCGTGGTGACACACCTCTGTCAGTCATGCCTCTCACCCTTGAGTTACAGGAACAGCCTCACAAAAGAAGCTCATCATCTGGGAAACAGGTGCTCAGACACTTGAGGCTGAGGGGGAATCAAATAGTCAAACCATGACAGCACCTCTGTGCCACCTGTAATGTCAAACTGAAGCACATATGTAAAGAAAGTCAGCCAGGGCCTCTCAGCTTTTTGGTGGCAGAGGCAGGACCCAGCCTCAGGGGCCCCCAACTGCAAAGCTGCCCCGCTCCTGTGTACCACAGTTCCTCATAGGATGTGACAACCTACACACAGCATCTGGGTGATAGTGTAATTAGCCCTCTACACAGGTCTAATGGTTTTTAGTAAACTTTTTTCCAAGTCACTGATTAATGACTGATGTTTGTATCCTATAATTAAAATTTTTTTCCATCAAAACATCGAGGCATAAAACATTAAAACGTTTTCCATCTGCTTTGATGTTTGTTTGAACCTGAGCTTAATTATGTTGCTATAAACATGAGTCCTTCCCTTTCAGAAAACATTTATGACTAATCTCCTGTGCAGAGGAGAGCCTTGCATCCTTCAGCGCTTGACACGAGGGTAGGAGGGAGAAGGGATACAGCGTTTGGGCTCTCTATCTCGTGCTGCATGTTCACAGACATCATTTGATTTAATCCTTTAATAACCTTTTAAAGGGCTATCACTGTCTGTACTTGGTCAGTAAGGGAAGCGACAGAGCAATGACACCTGCTGACTGCAGAAGAGGAGCCACATGCCTGAGGCCATGTTGCCGATTCTTGGGCCAAAGCAGAATTTGAAAATGGAACCCATTAGTCTCAACCATATGTAGTGAGCTGTCATTGTCATCCCAAGGAGCCACTCCAGAGAGGCGCTTTTTTTCTCTTTTTTAAAAAAACCAGTTCTTCTTTTCCTTTATCTAACAAATGTGTAATTATTATGAGGCAAAAGGTAGTTTCCACCACTCCTGTTTAAAATTGGTGTTTTCTTTCTTCAAAACTTTTAAAAAGCTTACGCATTTTAATTTTTATTGTATTTTATTATTGGTTATTAATTTGATTACTATTACTATTATTATTTTATCACTAATCTAAAATTTTATTTTTATTATATTTTATGTGTATGACCAGTTTGTGGATGACCAGATGTGTGACACAAGGCTGGAATAGCATCATAATCTTCTGGGGCAGAGCTATAGGGGTTTGTGGGCTGCCACATGTGGGTGATGGGAACCATGCTCCAGCCCTCTGTAAGAGCAGCAATTGCTCTTAATTGCTGAGCTATCTCTCCAGTCCCCAAATTGTTTCTCAATCAGAAAGTCATGAGCGTCCCTGACAGTGTTGGCTGAGTAATTCTCTCCCTGACAACTGCCTGTATTCTTGCCCTCTAGTCCTGAGATACTGCATCCTCCTTTGTGGTGCTCTACCCAAACAACCTGGCCATGTAGCCATTTCTTCCCCCAGATTCCAGATCCTGCATAGAATCCTCACTGATGGAAGAAGCCTACCTTTCCAGGAATGAGTGCTGGATTTTTTTTTTTTTTTTTTAAGATTTACTTATTTAGTATGTATACAGTATACAGAAGAGGGTACCAGATGCCATCATAGATGATTGTGAGCCACCATGTGGTTGCTGGGAATTGAACTCAGGACCTCTGGAAGAACAGTCAGTCCTCTTAACCTCTGAGCCATCTCTCTCCAGTCCCAACTAGAGGAATTAAAACAAGATAAACAGAATAAAACAAGCAAATTCCTTCAAATACTCTTTGTCTCCTTCTCAAGTGTTTGTAATTATGGGGTTGTAGATCCAGTGGCTCAGAAGGACAAAAAGAGCAAACAGTAACCTCCCACTTTTGTCCATACAGGACTAGGGATGGGTTTGTGTATGTGCTTCCGAGAAGAGAGCAAAGACAGCTCATTTCAACATTTTCTGGTTTTTAAACTTTTGGCCACTCCTCCGTCCTGCCTCAGTACAAGGTTTTGAAACCATCTCAGATACTGATGGCTTTTGTTATGAAGTACATAGGATATGCTGTTTGTCTCGCTATCGGTAGTTACATCTTTCTTATATTAGGTTTATAACATCCAGTTTTATATACTTTTTGTATATATGTACATTATATAGGACTATGTATATATATATATACATTAATCACATATATGTGCAAGTATTTACATTTTTTTTTTTTTGCTTCTACATCTCCAGATAAGAGCCATTCATAGTAAGAGGAGGCACTGGATACTCCAAAGGTCCCACTGGTTCATTTTTGATTTTTATTACTAGCATGTGTGTGAACCTGCACCATGGCAGATGACAGCTTTTAAGAATTGGGTCTCTCCTTCCTTTATGTGGGTTTGTGGGCTAAACTTGGGTTCCCAGACTTACAAGGCCAGAACCTCCACCCCCGAGCCATCTTTCTAGCCTCTGCTGGCTCATCTTTTCCCTCTCCCCGCAAATGTCTGTTCTGTATACTTCTGCACTGTCATATTCAAAATTTTTGCATCCCATTCTATAACCATAATTAAATCCCCCGAGCATTTTCTGTGCATTGACTGTAAAAGATGAGGTAGTAGCTTCTGTTCTCATGACGTCCAAATGCATATTTTTTTCCTATGAACCAACCAGTGTGCATCTGTTTAATTTCTTTACGAGGGCGTTAGCAGGATGACCCTGAGAACCCTGAGGGAACCTGAGGTTTCCACAGCATTTCTTTTCTTATGTTCTGCTAGTTGCTGCCCTTCTGACATGCTCTTGTGGACCAGAGGCATACAGGATGCAGCTCTGAGTCTTCTGATGCTGCTCACCTGACATCACAGAGGTCGATGGGTTATTCTTACTTTATGCCACATGTTCATCTGCTTTCTCTACTCCACCATAAAAAAAAATACAGCTGGGAGAGTCTTGAATGAACTGAACTGTAGACTCAAGGCCTCTTTATTTTTTTACTGAATCTGGCAGCTGGTGGCATTTGTGTGTGTACACTTCATTGTCGATAGTCATTGACAGACTAAGCACAGGCTCTAGAATGGGCTGATAACAGCATGAGGGAGAAACCCTAATATATGCAAACAAAGTCCTTTTCTAGTAGGAACAAAGTTAATGACTGCGTCTAAAAGAGTAGTGACTTCAAAAATGTCACCAATGACTGGGTAGCTACCATATAACCAATTTTCATTTTCAGTCCTCTGAGATGACAAAGGGAGAAGTAGATAATATATTCTTAATGCCTCCTCCTTTAAGTTACATGCATTGGCTGAGATATTTCTAAGGCTAGACCTTGAGTTCATGATGGGACTGGAAAGGTATAGCAGGAGCAGTTGCCACCAGTTCCTTCTGCACACAGTAGGCTGTTTACTAAATACTGTTATCGTAAATGATTTTACATTTATTTATTTGTGTATGTCAGTACCTGAAGCCAGAAGAGAGTTGGATCCCCTGTAGCTGGAATTACAGGTATTTATGAACTTCCCAATATAGGTGCTGGGCACCAAACTCGAGTCCTCTGTAAGTACAGTAAACATTCTCCTCCCTTTTTCCTCTTCTTGGAAATATTGCATTCTTATTATCTAGTCTTGGTTTCTTTCTCTGTCTGTCCGCCTAACAAGGATCTATCTAGCTCACAGTCCCGCACTCTTTCTCTCAGAGGTTACCATAACTGCTGCTAGAGATTCTGAAGCACAGAGTGCTCTGCCAGCTTCCAATCTGGCAAAGGGGCTGCAGCAGAAGGGCGGCAGTTAGAGTGCCTTAGAGGAGGGTTGATGGAAGGGCCTGTGATAAAACCTAACAGATAGCAAAGATCCAGGACCCATGACATCCGTTGGTGACAGTGTGCATTCTTGGAGTTTGCTCTGTGTGCAAGTGGATATCATCTGTAAGGTAACATTTGAAAGGGGAGGTAGTTAGTAATACTATAATTCCTACTGAGAGTGTTGTTAAGAAAATGATTGGGGCAGTTTTTCCCACGCCAGCTGGAGAGGAAAGAAGAATCATCCTGAGAACATTGAAAGCTTTGTCATATGCTTTAGCGAGACTTAGTGATCACCACCACTGTGCACTCTAAGATGTCTGCCCCATGGAAGGCAGTAGGTTTGGCTTAAGAGCTCTATATGCTTTTTCACTGGCCAGTGTAATTTCAGAAATTGGCCATCAGGTCTCCTTGATTACAACCTTGTGAAAGCACTAACAGCCAAAAATAATAAGGAAGGTTCTTAACATTATGACTAACATAAGACTGTTGAGTAAGGTGAAGCATAACTTCACAACCACCTAGACCATGCAACAGAGCCTTGCAAGGTCAGGGAAATGGTCTTCTCTATATCCAAAATGACATAGATTTTGTTTTCCAGATCAAAGCACATAGACTTTGTAAGAGAAGTCAGTTAAAGTTGATGTCTCATTGGCAGTGCCTCGCAACAGTCGATGCCTTTGTCTGTGTACTTGATGTAATGCCAAGTGGGTGTGGACACTACAGGGCAAACCTGAGTGAAATCCACAGGCCATTTGTTGAGGTCACAACCTCACAACACTATCTAACTGAAAATTTAAGAGAGAAATATAATCACATTTCCCTCTCCCCAGACAGGGTTTTCTTTGTAGCCTTGGCTGTGTTAGAACTCACTCTATAGACCAGGCTGGCCTCCAGCTCAGAAATAAAACAGCCTTCCTCTGCCACCCAAGTGCTAGGATGAAAGGTATATGCTACCACTGCCCAACTAGGTTTTTTGTTAGTTTGTTTTGTTTTTTAAACAGGATTGTCCAGCAATTTCCCAGGGACACCACTTGGTATTCTAAATATTTCTCTACCTTGTGAATTTGACAACAGGGTTCTAGCAGCTTCTTTTAATCAGTTAGGACATAGAAGGACACATTGCAGTGATAAGTCTTTTTCCAGAGAAATGTTATTCTGTAGTTGACACAGTTTTTTCTTTCTTTTCTTTTCTTTCTCTTTTTTAAATTTGCCCTCAGTATTCCAGAAGAGAGGTCTGTTTTTCTTGGCTACAGATAGACAGGGCAGTACTGAAGCGAGCTGAGATCTTGTCCCGTATCCGGGCAATATATGTTTTTTTCAAGAAAAAAAAAATCATTGGTGAGAAATAATTATCAAATAGCATCTCATAATGTTGTTTGGTATAATGATTAAGGATTGTAGTCCCTTGAATTATTAATGAAACATCCTAATTATTGAATCTTGGTTATACTTTCTTAATGAGTGTTTCAGTCCATGTAGTAGCCAAATATTTTGTTTCCTTTTTCTTGTCAAGGCCAGTGGAAAATGTCATCCTCGGGGTCACTTTAGGTGGGAGGAGTCTCTAGTTAGTCTATCTGTGTGGGAATAAGCTAAAGGCCATGCTTGACCACTGTTCCACTTGGAAGTTTGAAGGGATTTTTTTCTCTGTATTGACCCTCCTCTTTGTAGACTGGCCACTCAGTAGAGCCTACCCAGTGGTGTTCCCATGGCATTCTTGAATAAGCACACATGTGACTTTCCACAGTTATAGGACATATTGGGAGATGGTTCACAGTCCTCTGGGACTCAGTTGACTTTGGAGGGCAAGGAGGAAAGCAGTGTCCCCTTTAGACCCTTGGACCACAGTATAGGCCTTCACATGTGGCTACCGAACACCCAGAGGGTCAGAGCAGCAGGCTTTCCCAATGGCTGGCCTTCCCTCTAGCCCAACACAGAGTCTGACAGAATCTTTCCTGCTCTTGTATCCATCTTGCCCGTTTTCCCACAACTAAGGAGTAAGTTCGGTTTATCATCATCCCACCCACTCCGCATACATCTGTGGGTGATTTTGTATCCTGGTAGTCTCAAAAGGGTCGGAGAGGAAGGACGAAGGAAAGGAGGAAGCAAGGTAAAAAGGGGGGAAGAAAGAGGTGAGGGAATGAGGAAGGGAGGGAAGCAAGGAGGAGGGCAGGGAGGGTAGGACAGACGGATAGAGGGAAGATGATAAGCAGGCAAGCGAAAGAAAAGAAAGGAGTCTGGTATTGTGGCACATGCCTGTGATCCCCACACTCAAGGGGTGGGAAGATGAGGCAGGAGGATTGCTATGAGTTCCAGGCCATCTTTGAGCTACAGAGTCCACCCCTGTCTGAAAACGATTCACTCAAGGCATCCGAGCATCAGTTTCCCATCACTTAAAGTGTGTTCCTGTCTGCTTCACAGTGCTGCTGTGGGCACAGTGCTGCTGTAGTACTGTGGACGTGCTCAGCAGATTCAACATACTGTAGCTCATCTCAGACTTTTCATTACTGCCCTTATTATTGCTGTGCTTCTCTTCCAGACTCTTGGCTTCTAAGGTGACCACATGGGGTCTGCCCTTCCTCACTGGTGTCTCATAGTTAATCCATGGACGTGGAGATCCCTCTTCAATGTGAGTGGCTCCAGGGAAGCTCTGTTGTCAAAAAGGGCTGGATTAATTTTCCTGTGCAATGGCCTTTGTCCAAGTGGGCCTGTCTGTTTATTCAGGGAATCACTGGTACCACCCTGGACCTGCCCTTTGGGTCATACCGTGCTCCAGGTCGGAGCACTCGGCCTGTGTATATTCACCATGGGAAAGCAGGTAACACTTTCACATTTGGTTCATGCAGTTAAACATTCATTCCATTTTTATTTGTGCGCAGGTCTGAGTGCACAGGGGACAGCAAACAGAAGGGAAACCCGCGATTGAAAGATAAACATCAACTCCTGCCTTCCAAACAGACAGCAGTCCTCCACTCACAGAAGCAATTATGAGGGAAATTGGGCTTGAGACTGTTTTGATCGTTGCTTGGTTTTAGTCATATGCCCATTAGCCCACCCTGGATGGAAGTGATGGATTATTGAGAAACACCTGAATACAGTGTTCTTCTCATCAGGTGTTAAAATGAGCCTGTTAATGTGACGGCAGAGGTCTTTCTCCCTGAGCTTATTGAAGTTGGGAAGGGGTCTCAGCTAGGATCCAGTGTGTGTCTGGAAATGACAGTTCTTTATTGAGCAGGCAAATTAATACATCATCGTTACACAGAGAGTGTTGAAAAAGCTGAGAGCATGAGGAATAATTATAAAGCTTACGGGAATCTTGAAAGCATGAGAAAGCATGGTAAGACCATATTAACGATTTGAACTTGATTATTCTGACTGTATTCTTAGCCCAGACTGATGGTAGATAGGACACAAAATGAGAAATGTTTGGCAAAGTCCAAGTTAGCATCAGGCTGAAAAATATGCATGCGAGCAATGGGTATTAATAGTTCTCCAGAACAATTTGTTCCCTTATAGAAGAGGTACTAGCCCAGCCCCGCTAGCCAGGCTCTTTGTGATTTTGTTTGTGAGTCCCTCCTGAGCTTTAAGCAGCTTTCCTTCTCCAGTCCCTCTCTGGCATCCCTTCTTACATGTTCTACACTTTCCTTCCTCTTACAATTCTGTTTCATTTTCTGAATTTTTGCTAGCTCCTTTCTCATCTCATGATCTGTCTGAAAACTTGGTAATGAGCCCTCCTTGACAGGATCCTCACCAAGACTGATGGCTCTTGGTTGATGGCTCACCTGGGCATGTCTTAGGCAATGCACTTGGCCTCCAATCTTCCTGTCTAGGCTGCCCTCGGAGCCATGCTGGTCCAGTGCTGTTCTCTCTAGTCATGTCACATGGAGGCTTCTGGTGTGAAGGATGGTCTGTCCCATTGATTGTGCCTTTTCCTTCTGTTTTCCTTTCTTCCCAGGAATATAGTTGGTTAATTTGCTTATATTCCATGGATCTGAACATTGTCCATGTTGAGCTATAAGATGTTAGAACATGGCCTTCAACAATTAAACCACAAGGAATCTTTCTTCACCCTAGCTGTAACTAACATGAATTAGCTTCATTGTTGAACTGCTTCTCAGATCAACTTTTGTTTAGGGAATCTTTTGGTGACAAGGTATGTTTCAGTTTCTAACATTTGAAGCATACATTGTCATTGGAAAAGAAATTTCACTCCACTTAAATATAGGAAGGTTGAGTTTTATACCCTTTCTACAATACTGTCTCTCCCTAATTCTCTGTAACGCATCCCTGTTCTAAAAGAACCCAATCTATTAGTATATTTGCCATCTAGTAGACTATTCCTTCTTTTATCCAAGAATGGATATTTATTTTCCACCAAATTCTTGAAAGATTTCCTGAAACACACAAGATGATCAGTGAGCAAGCATCTTGATGTTAGCAATTCTAACTGATTCTGAGAGTGTCAGAAGAAGAAAGAGAGGCAGGTGAGATGCAGAGGGCTGACTTGTAATCATGAGGAGCTGAGTTGGGATCCCTCAGCTCCCCCATCAAAGCTGGGAGTGGCTTGAGGGAGATAGATACTCAAGGCTTTTGAGCCATCTTGTCTAGCAGAATCAGTGAGCTCCAATTTCTGTGAGAGACCCTATCTCAAAATAAGGTAAAAAGTGACTTATGGAGACTTGGGATTTGGCCTTTATATGTAAATGCTCACACCTCTCCTACCAAAAAAAAAAAAAGTGTTGAAGAAAAGAAAGAGTACATGCCAATACATACATAAGTTGTCTATCATGCGCTGAAGTAAAGGTTTTGAATTCAGCTAAGAGACAGTGGCGGGGATGGGGCGGGCTGGGTTGAGATGCTTATGTGTATGCACATGTGCACATGTCCTGGATGTTGAGGCCAGAGAAAGCTAAAGGGATGGTGCTGAAGTTTGGAGTTTGTGTGACTGATGTAATGTGTCCATTTTTCTTAAGAAAATGAGGTACATGGAATTTTGAACTTTCAAACTGATGGATTCATAATAATATGGACATTAAATTTATTTTTTCTTTGTAATATGGATGAGCTATTTACATAGATTTCATTAATCAACCTCTTTTCTAATTACTGTCAGGTATGATGGTATCATAATTCACCTTTCCTGTGTCTGTGGCAGACATCACCAATCAATCACAATATCCCCCTCCCTCTGAGTGTTGTGTTCAGCATCTAAATTCTCACTTGTATGGCAGATCTTGAACCTGGTTTATCATCCCTTTTCCAAACAAGAAATTTTGTCTCTAATAGAGGTTCTATGTCTGACAATGATTCTAGTTGTGGCTAATCCAGGCATGATAAAGGAAAGTAATTAGAGAAACAAGGGCATCTTTGGAAAATAATTGGTCATCTAACTCTATGAATTATAGCTGCTACTACAATAAGGAAGGAGGAGGAGAGGAAGGAGGAAGAGGAGAGGGAAGAGAAAGAAGAGGGGGAGGGTAGGAGGAAAGAACAAAATTGTAAGTGCTATTACAAGGCATCTCACATTAGGACCTCTTAACCAAAGGTCCCACTTAGGGCTTTTGCTTGATAGGGCAAGAACACTGACAAACGTTTCCATGTCATTAATATTACACATTTTTCTTCTCTAGTGGAGTTAGGATGATGACTTTTTAAGTTTCCTTGTGTACTCCATTGATGTGTAAGGGGTTATTGGTGTTCTCTCTGTGGGTCTGTTAGAATTGTTTAGAAGGCGGGGCTAGGTGCCTTCTCCATCTCTTAGGACTGTTTCATGTAGTGTATGAACAGCCACCCTTCTGTAGACTCATGTTCTTCATTGTCTAGGTCTGAGTGCTGGTATTGTAAAGGTGAAGTCAAGCTCTTTCGTCTGAAAGAGACCTTGTAACTTTGTGATGAAGTGGGAATACCCGCACTGGTGTTCATTTCTGTGAGGGACTGACTCCTCAGTTCCAGCGAGAAAAGATAGTAGGCTGAGGAGCTTGGGGCGATGTGTATCCCATTGTAACTGGAGGACTCATTGCTTCCCAGGATAGAACCAGAGGCTGGAAGGAACAGGCTTTGCTGTCACAAGCCTCTCTGTGTTTTCATGTGCTCATACCCGTACTCCTCTTGCTGGGCTGCACTGCTCAGCCTGGGCATCTTCAGGCTTACGTGAGCCATCCCATTAGCAATATGATTGACTGGGGGAAACAGGACAGATTATTTAATTCTATTTTAGCATTTTCCATGTGAGAAAATGTCACTATGTATAACAGTATTAGACAATTATTTACTTTATTTTAAAGGGTATGTTTGAATGCATTTTGAGAAACTTTTTTGGCATTTATATCCGTTTCCAGTTATGTTCATCTGACTGGCTTGATCATGTATCAGTGTTCCATTTCCCTGTGGAACTGAGACTAAGCTTATTTTAATGGATGTTTCCTATGATAATCTAGGTGAAAGTGAATCACTCTAATTACCAAAAGGCTGTCTTTGATAACAAAGTAGGAGAGAAGTGAGATAGAAATAGCATTTAGTAATGCTTTGCCCATCTGTCTGTAGCCCTAGAAATAAATGCTCTTGAATTTACACATTCTTGGTCCTTTAGGAACCATGAAAATATGCTCATACATACACACATACATATATGAAATGACCCAAACTGCATATTTATTAAGAAGTGTGACCCTTAGGACTAGAGAAGTCAAATTAAATCTCATAGAAATCTGTTATGGAAAATGAATATGTGAGACTATTTTTTTCCTTTGAGGGTCTACTTATTAATTTTGTCATGTTTAATATGTTACAGTTGCAAACAAAGGCATAAATGTATGCGCTCATTCCTAATTAATTTATGTAATTGGGTTTTATAAATTTAGGTGTTTAGGAAGCTGTGCTTAACACACCCCATTTACTGTGTGTTGTATCCAATAAAAGCGTAATAGAAAGAAGTACAGTTTGAAACTCACTTCACTGGTAAATATAGATTAGTTGTAAGTGGTATCTTTGTAATGTTTATTTTAAATTTTGCAATGCTGCAGATTTCCTCAACATACCAATTAATGTTTTTATTTGAAATAATGAGTAGTTAATGACTATAAATTTGACTCATTCTATCTCTGACAATTAAAAGATCTCTTAAAGCTTTGTTCAGTCCCCCCACCCCTCCTTGAATCAGTTAGGCACTGAGGAAGGAAGAAGTGTTCTTAAAGTAATAGGGGGTAGTTTTGCTGATCTATATTTTGGATGTTTTGTGTGATGCACTTTGATGTGACATTTCTTTTGTGTATGAGGTGTGTTACATGTGTACATGTGTTAATGTGTGAGGAGGTCAATTTTGGGCATTGTTCCTTAGGTGTTGTCCATCAGGCTAGGTTGACCAACTGTCCAGTGATCTTCCTGGTCCCACCTCCACAGTCCTGGGATTTCACTGAATTCTGCTGCACGCAACTTTTGATGTGTGTTCTGGGGATTGTGTCCCCACGCCTGTGCAGGAAGTACCTTAGTGACCAAGCTCTCTGCCTAGCCCTAATTTCTAGTTTTCTAATGTGTGATTCCTATTTCATGCTGAATAGGCAATAAATGAGTTGACAGACATGGGATGCATCTGGAATTTTTAAAATAGGTTGTAAATTATAACACAAACATCAGATACCCAGAGGTAAAACCATTAAGTTTTATGTAAGTCTGTCATTGCAGTGTGATGGTGACTCTGCCAGAGGTCTCAGTGTAGCAGATCAGAAAGGCTGTGGGCTTCAGCCTGGCCGTGGGAATGGCTTTGTCTGTGCTAGGGACAGCTTCTGCTTCTGAGCCGAGCATATGCTCAAACACCCACATCAGTGTTGTGCACTTCAAATCCACAGCTTGGGCTGCTGTTCACTCTTTCATTATGGATGTGTTTAAACATAAGGAACTGCATCTGGCCAAAGTGAAACAGCTTACTCTTTGACAGACACCAAGAACAAGGAGCCCTTTGAATACTGAGTTACATGCCCTTGGATGTTTCTGGATTTACAGTGCCCATTGCAAACATCATCATACCTTCCATCAGGGAAGGCATACATATGAAGTCAATTGAGCATTCCTTTATATATTCTGTTTTGTGTGTTACAGGTTAAAGGAGAATGTTGGATTTGCTTATGAAAGTATGTGATTGCAAGACTAAAAAGCCTTGAATAATCACATATAAAAAAAATACTGTATGTGGATAAGTGTTGTGGATAGCATCTATGATGAAATATGCATGTCTTTCCAAGGCTAAGACCCTCATAATTCATTTATAAGTTGCCTGCCTCACCTTACACACAAGTAGCAGAATAGTAATTTTCTTCATTCTTTCTGAAGATTTGTCACATAGGTTAAGGAACAAAGAAAGATTAACTTTCCTTAAATATAGAGGGAACCTGTGAGTGGGGGTGGGGACAACTGCTATAGAAAAGCCAAAAGTGTGTGTGTGTGTGTGTGTGTGTGTGTGTGTGTGTGTGTGTGTGTGTGTGTGTGTGTGTGTTGGGGGAGACCCTGGGTTTTCTGGCCATACTGGAGCAATGGCGTGTGGCCTGAAGTGGTAAGCGCCAAGCTCCATGTGTTCTGTCATGTCATGACAGAAATCATTACAAGTGTGATAGGTTTATTTATAAAGACCGACTTCAATATTCAAAGTACATCCATCCTCGCATTCCTCATTTCGAGCCAGGCTGTGGATCAAGATGAAAGAAAAATTAAATTGCGTATTGAAGAGCTGTTAATTGAGCTGTGCTGTATTTAACGGGGAAGCACCGGCTTCAGGCAGTCGATGCCACCGAGGGTTTTCTTAATGCGCTGCATCATGAGACTGTCAGTTTGCTTTGGTGAATGCAAACAGGGCTAATGACAAAGCCCTGCAAACTTGATCCTCATTGCTCTTCTCCCTGGAAGGAGAACATTCACTCACCTGCACATGAAACTCTGCATTCACATGCTCATGGCAGAATGAAGAAGCCCTATGTGTTTTCTCCCTGGAGGTCCAATGACGCTACTGAGTCATCAGTGTGTCTTTCTGGGGGCACATTTAAGATTTTTAATATAGGGCCTCAAAGAATCTTAGGTCCTCCTCCATTCCTTAATCAATGTAAATGCAATTGCATTTCAGAAGCGGGTAAGTACTATTTCCTCGTCTCTAATATCTGTTTAAAATGTTAGGTCTACCCTGTTATAATTCTCAAAAGTAGCCTATCAGTGCTTAATACATTATCTCTTTTCTCTAAGGCAGTGTTAATTTTCCTTTGTAGTTAATCTATCCTGCTACCAAATTTAGTATATTTATAGTTAAAGATTCTGTTAAGCACTAAGTGATTTAAGTACATCTGGGATAAAATGGCCTTGACTTTAACTGTGAAACAAATTTTCTTTCTTTCATTCTCTTCACTGATAAATCCATAGTATCTGGAGGCATTTCTAAAACTGTAGACAATTTGAGCCTCTAAAATTTGATTAAAGATACTTTGGATATTCCTACTGAGAAGCTGCAGGGTTGATAAGTTTATATTTGGTTTTGACCCTGGCACTGCTTAATAGGAAAACCAGAAACTGGACTTAGTTCTCAGATGGGCAACTTTCCATGAGTCTATAGGGCACTGGTTCTCAGAATGCAGGTGGTGGCAGTGAAAGAGTCTTCATGTGGCTGCTGTGTGGATCCCATGTGGACAGGACATCCTCAGACATGACAGTGGGTGCTTTTCCCACTATTCATCCATCCACCCACCTACTCACCCATCCTTCTGTCCATTATAGTAAGAAGTTTCTGGCCCAGCCTAGTTCCGAGATCTAGACCTGCAGTCCCAAATAATCACACAAAGTCTTATATTACTTACCATGGTGATTGTATGTGTATGATGATCTTATTCATTTATTGGTCCATTTTAGAAAGGTCAGAGAAGTTGGGTGAAGTTATAGCCTAACAGAGGGCATTCTCGTTCAGTCCCAACCTTATTCCAGAGGTCAGCTTTTTGTGTGTCACAGACTGAGTTAGCTGTCTGCTCCCTTGGTAGTCAGAAATTGTCATAGGAGGCAGACTCACTGCTTGGAGAAGAAGGCGGAGTTCTCATTTGAAGAGTGGTGGTTGAGGTTAGTAGGGAAAGATGTGAGGGCATGGAAACCAAGGTGCTGGGAGTACTCAGGCCCCAAGAATGGTGGCAATTTTTCAGAGGAAAGTGTAGTAATGAGCTGTTTTTTGATGACATGGATTGTTTGTTCTGTATTTTAACAAATTGCTGGTATCTAGATTTGAATTTTGTAAAGATGAGTGTGTCAGCCTATTTTAGTCCTTCCAGGACAAGTTGTAACAATTCTCTTTTGCAATGGTTCTAGTTTTCGTATAAGACAGAGGGTGTCTAACATGTATGTGTTCACAGATCACAGACAATTTAGAACATATAACTCATGAGCAATCCTATAGCATTAGGAGGCTGAGACAAAGAAGCAGGACACCATGATGGACCTTGTACTGCACTGTGGCTGTAGGAACAGTCACTCATCTTAGTGACTCCACACAGCGCCTTTTCCTCACCAGGTATCTGAACAGAAAGTGGGCACCAGTCTCTCGCTCTTTAAGTCTGTCAGGGATCCAGGCTGACTTTCAAATAATCTGTCCCATAGCCTTTGTAGCACTAAGAAAGGAACATGGAAGGCCAGTTAATTTTGTTTCCGCCACTGTTCATTGGGTGGAGATGATCTGTGGGCATGACTGACTTTGAAAGAACAGGGAAATACAACCCTACTGTGTGCCCTAATGAATCTAAGAACTGACTGGGGCAGTCGTGAGCAGGTGTTAACATCTGTCACATGTCAATGGAAGTGGCATCCATTTTTAATGTGACTGAGAAAATAATTGGTTAGATATTGCAGATTTTTTTTTTTTTTTTTTTTTTTTTTTTTTTTTTTTTTTTTTTTTTTTTTTTTTTTTTTTTTTTTTTTTTTTTGGTAGAGGGTGAAAAACAGATGGGGGAAAAAAAGCCTGGCACAGTACCTATATTTTAAACAGAAGAAAAAGATGACATCGGTGACCAGAAACAGAAATTTTACTTCTGTGCCATGACAAATACTAGGGAGATATAATTGCAAAATGAAGCTGCAAATGTCTCTTCCAGAAACTAGGTAGCAACCTGCTTGGCTTCATAAAGAAAGAATAATATCCAATTAGACTAAGTGTATTCGGTACCTGAGTGACAAGCCCTGGAGACCTCAGGGCCTCTGGGGCCCCCAGGGCAGTTTCAGGAGGCTGTCTCCAGACCTGTCCGGGGTGTGAACATGTCACACTGTGCCCTATGTCTTCCAGCACGGCTGCCTCAGCTCCTCTAAGCACTGAAATGAGGTGCACCCTGTGTTTGGGTATCTACCCTTCCCAACCATTGGCATAAGTATATTGCCTGTAAGATTCTCTTTGCTGCTCTGCTACCCATGACCTGTGCTTGTTGGACTCACGACAGGGGCTGTGTACCTATATTTCAAACATACTACTTGAACTATCAGGTCTCAGGATCCCTGTCCTTTGAAGTCACTGTTGCTTCTCATGTTAGGGTGTTGGGTGTTGAAAAGTCAAGGTCAAGGTCCAAACCTCATAGGAAGCTGCCTGTGTGTTCTCTGTCCAAGCACTAACATACACACACACACACACGCACACGCACACGCACACGCACACACACACACACACACCCGCGCGAACACACACTTCTGTTTCCTCATCTTCAAACTGTGGTTTGTACTTGTTACTTGGTACCTTTGAGTTTTTGTGAGGGTTGAGTTGAGCCCAGTGCTTGGGTGTCAACTGCTGTGAGTCATCATCATTGCCATCAACACAGCCATCGATCCTGTCTATCCACTCATGGATTCTCCTGGATCCTAGACCTCAAGGACACTTCCTCAGTCATAGTTTTTGTCCCTACTAGTGATGCTTTTACCTGCCCTGCTTAGAACTTGCTAATATCCACAGCCCACGTCCATGGTGAAGCTGGGGATAGATTGTAGTGAAGTGATCCTCAACAGCCTTCCAGAATGTGAGAGCCAACTCACAGCTAGTTTGGAAGTTCATTTGCCAATTTCTTTCTTGGAAACTTGGAGTTCCAACTGCAGACTCCTCTTCCAAATGAAGCAGGGGCAGAGGGGCCCAGATGACCCCAGCAACTCAGCATTCACCATCCCTAGACCTCCCTGCCCCTGGTCTCGCCTGTCTTAATAGCCTTGTTAGGCTCTCTAGACATGAGGATGGTTCTCCAGAGTGCTTCAGGTATGTGAGGAGGCTTAAGGCTGTTTGGGGCAGATGTGATGACTTGTCTGTGCTAGGTGACAAACAGTACTTTATCCTCTTCTGTTGTCAAACAGTGTGAAGACCATTTTCCTCCCCCTAAGGAGAAGAAAGCAGTGGGGATGTCATTTAACCCGTGATACTCACATTGAGCCTTGAAAGTTTTCCATACTTCATGATGCCTTGAATAGCCTCCGTTCCATAAAGCAGAGGAGAAGGAGATAGGGGTGAAGTCCCTTCCAGGATCAGGGTGTCTGTGGCCTCTGTGTGCTGTGTGCTATAGACACATAGTTGTGTGAGGTCTGTAGAGACAGTGATTTTTATTCATTAGGGTTTTTTTTTTTTTTTTGAGTCTAATTGTTTTAAAACAGCCACTTTTGTTTGTTAAAGATACAGATGTCTGGCCATTTAGGAAAGCAAGGTGAATTTATTGTTGCAATTAGATGCTTCGCAATTTGAGAACTTATCACTTAAAGTGGTGAAGTGTCAATTTTATGCAACTTGATGTCTAGAAGTTCTCAAAGTTCAGGGCTGATCTCACGTGCAATTTAGCAAGATCCCCGTGAGATGACGGAAGCCACACTTCACAAGACACTGACACACAGCGCCACGATGGAGGTTTCAGTTCCCTCCTCCATGCTAGAGTAGGTGAAGGGAGATAGACCACAAATTGATTTTTTTTGTGTAACTCATAAATTAAGTAGAGTGAAGTTTAAAAAAAATACAAAAAGGCCCACTGGAGCTGAAGTTGCCTTAAGTTAGGAGACTCTAAGGAAGTTAGTTAATATGCTAATATGAATCTAGATGGACAATGCTGGTTTCTCCCGCCATGTTAAATTGTGCTGTCTGTCTGCTCACCTTTGGGCAGAGAGAACAAGTTGTCAGTTACAGGTTTCTCATTCATGACCATTAAGCGATATCTTTAAAATGTAAAAGAAAGGCAGCAAAATGCACAGCCTGGTAACAACAACAAATGTAATCTGAAGTGACATGGGGCGCGGCTCCCAGCTGCTGTTCCCTTTAATGTGACATGACTTTAAATTGATGCAGCCGCATGGTGATTGAAGAACTCTCAGAGCTTGTCGCCTGTGATTACATTTCTGATCTGTACAACTTAATTTTTTAACTGGGTGAGTCTCAGCTTTGCAAAGAACACTTTTTTTTTGCTTTTTCTCCCACTTTGTTTGGGAAGACTTATTTGGCTACCAGGCAAGTAAATCCCTAATACCACAGAGGATGATGGGAAATCCCATGTCAGGGACCACTGGGGACTTACCATAGAGCTCCTATGCCTCCCCTTCTCTTTCTCTCTTTTCACTTCTCTCCTTCTCTTCCGTGTGTGTGCGTGCGTGTGCGTGTGCGTGTGTGTGTGTGTGTGTGTGTGTGTGTGTGCGCATGCACAGGCGTGTGTTGGGGAACATGTGTGGAGGTCACGAGGATAACTTGGGGAATCATCAGCTCTCTTTCCCCAGGTAGGTTTCAGGGATTGAGCTCACGTCATCAGGCCCTTAACCACTGAGCTATCTTGCTGGCCCCATTGTTTTGCTTCCTTTGCTTTGCCTTTTCTCTAGACGGTGGTGATGGCTGTATATGTACAGTGTATGTTAAAAACTAAAAACTATTGAGTTGTACATTTTACTTGGGTGAAATGTATGTGAACTACATCAACAAAAGCCTGCACTATTTTTAGAAAATGTGCTTTTTGAATCATTTAGTATAAGCACCCTGGAGACTATATTTTGATTAATTAAAAATTAATTTATGATGGATTCTCCTATGGCATGTACAGACATGCATCATATTTGCCCAAATTGATTTGAGATGTTCATTCAAATTTTCTACCAAATGGTATGCAGACTGTGTTATAGTTTTTCTTGGTATGTTCTTAAGTTGGGTGTTACTTTTGGGGGACTTTCCATTTAAAATCAGTGAGTATTATGTGGTTTCAAAGCTAGGTATATTATAGAGATGTTCATCTAAGCAAGCATCATAGCATTAGTTTGATGGCGTGCACTTCTATGTGGAGGCTTTTGCCTTTCCCTGTACCAAGCTCTCGAAGCAGACCATGCTTACTAAGTTTTAAAATGACAAAAGTGAATAACAGCATGTGACAGTTGCAACTTTTGGTCCTAATTGTGGATAGGAGTGGCTGTTAGTGAGAAGCCCCAGTACCTCTGGATATTCTTCTGCACTCTCAGCAGTCTGCAGGTGATTTTTCCAGATAAGAACTTCAAACAAAAAGTTTCTGTTCCATTTTTACTGTCTTGTTGAACTCAGCAGTCTTTTTTTTTTTTTTTTTTTTTTTTTAAAGATTTATTTATTTATTTATTATGCATACGGTTTTACAGAAGAGGGCACCAGACCTCATCATAGATGGTTGTGAGCCACCATGTGGTTTTGCTGGGAATTGAACTCAGGTCCTCTGGAAGAACAGTCAGTGCTCTTAACCTCTGAGCCATCTCTCCAGCCCCGAACTCAGCAGTCTTAAGTTGTAGATATTTTAACCTTTGTTTATGGACAATTGAAAAATATTTATTTGAAATGCACTTAGTGTTTTCTTCTGTAAGATGTTTAGGAATAAGGAAGCCATGTATATTTCCTATAATATTAAAAAGTTTACAGATGACCTGCCAACTACTGAGGCTGATAAAAGGGCTGAAGTAACCATTTCCAGGCAGAATGTAAGAGAAGGAATCACACCCATGTGGCAGGGGTGGGGTGCAGGGTGATCGTCTCATTAGGTTCTGTTCTCACAACTCTCCCCTTTTCCCTACCCCTCCCCTCCCCTCCTCTCCTTTCCCCTCCTTCCCTCTCTCTCTTTCACTCTGGTAGTAAAAACTACCTTATCCTAAAACCAGGATTCAAACTATCTATTGGGAAGCTTGACTTTATTACTTAGAGCTAGAAACCTTTATTGAAAGTTTTTATTTATTTATTTTTGGCCATCCCATTCCATATATGTATACATTTCTAATTTCTTTTTTATCTTATCCAAATGTACATACAGTGTATCTTTAAGTAGGTCAGTCTTGGAAAGGGCTTTATTATATATCATACCACCAAGTTAAGCTTGGTTCATTTGGATTTTTAAAATCTCTACAGCTTTGAGAATGACTTTAAGAATTCTTTACTGTTTAAGCTTAAAGAATAACTTCTTATACATTCACCTGCTTAGAAAGTAGAGATTAGAGGGTTTATCAGGATTTTAAAATTTTCTCTAATTTCTGTTTATTCCGGAGCAAGCTGCTCTTTGCATGGGTGGCTCAGCTTTCATAAAACACAACGATTCCATTACTGAGAGTAGAGGAATAAGGGTCAGTGGTGTGGTATAAATAGCCCTAGATCATCCCAGGTAGCTGTTTTGTTTGAGACACGGAGGACTTAGCCAAGTACTTAGTAAAGTGAGCAGTGAACTCCCATGGACCCAGGGGCATTTTTGTGGAATCAGAAGTCTCATCTCTTGTCAGAAGGTATTTTGAATGGAATAAGGGAGGAAAAAGGAGCAGGTGAGTACATGATTTCTTACAGAGGCAGGAGCTGGTTCTTGTTTCTTTCCTGGGAATTTGGAATGGATGGTTTGTTCAACAGGTTCCCAGGAGCTAACTGCTGAAATGAGTGCTGTTGACTGATGGCTCGTCTTGCACTCCTGTGCCTGTGTGACCCAGGGGTGGGAGGTTCTGTAATTTGTTTTTGACACACTTCTCTTTGATTTCATATTCTCATTCAAACAGGTCTTGCCTTCTTGCAAAGCCTGTGTGCAGCAGACTCTGTGTGTCTGGTTCGGGTAATTTATCGTTCCTCACCAAGTCTCTTTAATACACAGTCTCTTAACATTTTTTTTTTTTTATCTTCCAAGCCAATGGTATAGAGTATGATGCCACAGAGTTGGAACCTAAAGTTGCTGCCAAGAAAATAAATCCACGAGTTCCCCAGTCATCCCAGGGATTCACTTCCTGCGTATTCTCTTTGCAGGGGGGAGTTGAGTGTACTCACAATTCACCAGAAGTCATTATGTGGCTTAGAACAATGGTGTTATTTTCTCTGCGTGATGGCTAAGATGGCCAGAGTGAAGGAAGCCAGACAGAGCTGAGAGGGCCAAGGGGGCAACCCTGCCTCTTGGAAAGCTTACAGTTCATTACCAACCTGTGCCTTATTAGAAATGAGTTTGGCTGTGGCAGCATGGAGTGAGATTGAGGAGGAAGGGAGGGAAGGTGGAGGAGGGGACAGAAAGGGAATGAGGGAAAAAGTCCCACCAGCTGCAACATAGCTTGGGATGACATGTCATATAATGTCTTTCATGTCATATAATGAATGTGCCAATCGTGTGCCGTGATGAAGGTGGGAAAGGACGCCGTAGAAGCAAGAGTCAACTTGTTCTTAAAGAAAGGGTGAAAAGAAATGGATTTTTGCAGACAAGTCGCTGGCAGTGCCTGTTAACTTTAGGCATCGCCCAAGTGTCAACCCTGGAGAGAGACGGCCAGTGAGCAGCTCTGTCTGCCATTTAATCAGTCTGCTGCATCGTATTTATAGCCCTGGAGAGCTTGGCCCATTGTTACAAGGCGGAATTGTGATGTTCAGCAGTTTATTCCTTGGGAGCTGGAAGCATTTCTCCATGGTGAATTTGTAATATTAATTGGCCATGTCAGTTCATGACAAATGTAGTGACATCTATTTCAAGTATTTCAGTTTTATGGTGCTGAAAAAGTGACACACGCTTGAGATAAGTAATCTCACAAAAGATCTTCATGCTTGCCCGTGTGGTGCTTCCAGAATGCTCTCAGAGGAGCTGGATGTAGGCTTGGGGTTCCAAGGGCTGTCCCTTTTCTTTGCTAAGTATAGAGGTAGCAGGAGAAAGAAGGAGGCATGCTGTCTCTGGAGACTTCAGGATGAAGGAGAATGTGAGAGACAGTCATTGATTGACTTGGGACATGCCGCCCTAAGGTCAGTCCTGTCATGAGTAAGGAAACAGAGCCATTCTCACTGTATGCTGTGCTTATCAGTCTGGGTGACTCCACACCCCTTCTTGATGTAAGGAGTTATATGGCCACATCTGGATTCATTTCAGCTATCATACCTTAGGGGAAAATGGGTTTCTTTTTTTTTTTTTTAAACTTTATTTATTTATTTGCCTTGGTGCTTGCCTGGAACTGGAACTACAGACAGTTGTTAGCTGCCATGTGGGTGCTGGGAATCGAACCCGGGTCCTCTGGAAGAACAGACGGTGCTCTGAACCACTGAGCCATCTCTCCAGCCCCCGAAAATGGGTTTCTATTTGCATTCCATCTATTAGGAATGTTGCAGAACATTTTGGAATAACCAGGGTACAATGATCTGCCTGATCCAAAAGGCAGTAATGCCAAGGCTGAGAGATCCTGCACTCATGTGGAATGTGTCCCTGGCATTTCTAAACCTAAAGCATGGATAGATAATGGAGCTCTGGGTCTGAGAATGAAGAAAGATGGTAATCCACCAAGCAAAGGGACTGGAGACATGGAAAGTGGCCAGAGAACCCTGATGGTCAGACAGTAGTCAGGAGATTAGGAGGAGGATGAGGTGTTGGAATTCAGTGCAGTGACCTGATGGGAGGGTGCCTGTGCCCAGCTGTGAGGACACAATTACCAACACACTGGGGAAACAATTTTTATGTGGCTAGCGTGACTGTGGAGACTCCAAAACAGTAGTACCTCATCACTGTAACTTAACATGGGCAGAGCCAGTCCTCAGACATGGTGCTGTGGCCTCTTATGTATGTCTCAGAGAATGAGGGCTGCTCCTCCTGTTTTTTGATTGACAAAGCTTAGGCCTAAATGGATGAAGCTGCCATACTCTGTCAATTGTAAGGCAGGGACCAGAGTATCTTCTGCTTTATCTCCCTTCATTAAGAATAGACCACTCTGAGATTATCATTTCAAATATCTATTACTGATGCTATGAACATGTGTTTGTCCGTAAAATTCTTTAAAACAAAATAATCAGCAGGCCCCAAAGAAGAAAATGGACCTATCTTGAACACTGCCCTTTATTCCAGTTTGCAGCATCTGTGTTACTAACTCCCCTACAGGAAGGTGTTTAATAGCTGCCCAACACCCTAATGGAAGCATAGCCATCATTTAATTAGCTGATCCCCAGTGTTGGAGATGTAGGCTACTCACATCTTTATCCTCTGTTGTGAATGAAATTGCAGTAGAAGCACCCTCCAGCCAGTGATTCGTATATGCTTGCCTAGAAATGCTCGTTCAAGGGTAAGGTCATCTAGAGGTTCTGAGATGACCTGCTAAGTCATAAATCACCCTCTTGAAAGGTTGCATGGCAACTACCCTGTATCTTCTTTAAGCACCAGTCACTTTTTCCAAAGCAAAGTTGTGAAGAGAAAGGTTGGATGGACTTTCACTGTGTATTTCCTTCATTGTTAGTGAAGCTAAACTTTTTTTTTTTTTGATAGATTTATTAACACTTTTTTAGATTTTTTTTTTTTCCTGTGGATTTCTTCTTCTTGTCCTGAGTTGATTTCTGTCTGGGGGACTTTACATTTATTAATGAGAAGAGCTTTTGCATATTTGGGCACTGTTTAAATATTAAGCTACTAACCCTTCATTGAATATATCACAAGTATTTTCTCATGGACATTTTTCTTTTAATTTACCAGCCTCACTGCTTTGACCGTTATTTGTTTGGGAACACTTTGTCTGCACTGTCCAGTGCATCCCTGTGCCTTTGCTGGGCATTCCATGTCTGTCCTTAACCTCATCCACTTCTTAAGAAACTGTCACTGGTGCCTTTGCTGTCATCATCAGCCCATCCTGATTGTTCCGATTAATGGCTTCTTCCCAACTGTCCATCTCTTTGAATTATATCCCATGCTCTGGGTTTCATTCACTTCTGTAGCCTAGTCAAATAATAATTTATTGTCCCCTTTCTCTACCCATGTCTTCAAAAAGTAAATAATTTTCTTGGCATCACTGTTTGTGCTACTTCTGCATCCAAAGAACTGAAATAGAAACAGAGAGAAAAAGCACACAATAAAGCATAGAAAAATAAAACTGTCTTAGTGTCTTTTCTTGGTCATGAGGTGGTATGAGAGGTAGCAGGAGAAGGAAGGAAGCAGTGCTGTTTCTTCAGCTGTCTTCAGGTCTCTTCAAGACACCCATGGAATGGATAAAGGAGATGGGTTCTTAAGCCCTCAGAGGTGAACCCTGTCGGTACTGTGCTCAAATTCTATAATCCAGGCTTGTTCTTAAGTTATATTCAGTTTGCACCATGCCTGCTGCCTCCCTTGATCTCAAGGAGAAGGGTATCTGTAATTTTGAGTTACCATATATCACATAAGAGGCCTTCTGTTTAAAACTTAAATGTCCTTAGTAATTTATAATCTCCCAGGTAAATTTAATGGTTTTTCTTGCTCTGCCTAGAGACTACTAAAAGGAAAATGTGCCCCCCCATATGTGACTTTTTGTTGTGTAGCTGAAGTCTCACTGTTCTGCTGGGTAACAAATGTGTGCATGCGTTTTCATTCATTGTCACAGTGACTAGGTCATAAAGAGCAGGCCTGACTTTGCCGTGCTTCCTGGTGATGGACATACTGGCCAAAGGCGCATGAGTGGTGTGTCATGCTATGGAACATATTTCTACTGACCAGCATGGTCTGTACAGAGCTATTCCCAGGTGTTAGATTCCTCACACTTTATAGATCTTCCTGCATTTGTACCCCTTGCCTTCTGAAGTTTCAAAGAGAAATTACTTTGGGTCTAGTTATTATTATGTTATTGTTACCATATTATCTTTAGAGTGTTAGCATGCATGCCCCCCCCCACTTTCTCTCTCTGTAGGTATATAGGTCACACAATAAGTTGGGAGTCAGTTCTCTCTTTATCTCTATGTGGAGTCTGAGGATCAAACTCAGGTCTCCAGGCTTCTGTGACAAGTGCCTTTACTACCTCCTGACCACCAAATGAGCATTTGTATTGGCCCTATGTGTGCTTCACTTTAGTCCAAGTGCCAGTGGTCACCCTGTTACTGTCCTTCTTGCTATTATTATTCATTGTTTGCAATCAGTGCCAAGTGACCTCTTAACATTACTGAGAATCATTTTATTTGTTAGAGGCTCTGTCTTGCCCTTTCCTCATTTAACACCCATCCCTTAGCTTTTATAGTTTGCATGTTCTAAGATTACAGAATTCATAGTTGAATATTAACAATCTTTCACTCAACTTGCTGGAATTTTGTCATCTGAACTCAGTCTCACTTAAAGAGCCTAGTTACATGTGTCACTGCTGATGTACATGTCTGTACTTTGGTTATGTCTTCCACTTTTTTATTAATCAGTTACTGGGAATGTTGTAATCAGGGGAACCTGGGACACTTGAGTCCCTTTGAATGTGTCTGTTGTGCAAATCTAGGTCATGACTTTTCTCTGTGCAGAAATTTGCTTTAATCTGTGGTTAACCATGTACACCCACTGGATCCAGTCTGTACTCTTAGATCTTGTAGGAAATGAAGGGTAAATGAGGAATCACCTGGATTGACACCCACCTGGCACAGCCACGTGGGTGGACCTTAGATGTCTCTATATTTTGTTTCACCACAAGATGTCGCTAGGACACCATACCAACATGGCCAATGGGTCATCTCTCTGGCAAAGACAGTTGTCAAAGACCACCTGGCTAAGGCTACAGGAAAATCACAAAGGAGCAGGGGGACTCTGTCACAAATTCTGGGGAACCATCTCTTTCTGCTTTTATAAGAGAGGGCAGGCCACATGATGTAAGTTCTTCTCAGAGACCAAGTTGTTCAGTTAGCATAGATGCTACTTTTATTGGATGAAAAGGCAGGTGTCCCAGGGAAGACATCAGGATAGATGTTGTCCCTGAGCGAAAGTTTATGTGGACCAATTCTTTTAGATAAGTCACAGTTCTGGTTAACTTAAAAAGTAGACATTTTAGCACTTTTAAAGTTGGATTTTGGAGGAGGGGTGTCCATTAATAAAAAAAGTTAATTATCCATTAGCAAGAATACTATGGAGGCTTGATATTAATCTTTTCTCCATTTTGTATATGTGAGAAAGCTATGTGAGATCAGGCCTGTGGTGGCTTCTGTGCCTAATAGTTCTACATCAACACTAAAGTGTTTTGCATCTTTGTTGATACTCATGGAGAAACTCAAGTCTAAACTGGGAATGTGGTAACTCCTATAGTCCGACACTTGGGAGGCTGAAGTAGAAGAGTCGGAAGTCAAGAACCAGCTTAGGTTATACACAGAGGCCCTATCTCAAAATAAATGCATGCTTGTGAAAATGAAGAAGAAAGAAAATCAAATACAGCAGCTATCACTGTCATGATTCTTATTTTGGGTCACTTCTTATCCTGAATTATGCCAGGACTGGTTTGCATCGAGATGTTTGCTGTTTGTTTCTGGAGTACCTGCATGCCCCATTTTTATAGCTCTGTAGATACTTCCCATACCTGATTCTATGTCTTCTTAATTTGGTTAAATTTAATAGACCAATAGGGATAAACATCGATTTTCCATTGCAAGAATGAAATTAACTATCATACTGTCGATACTTAGAAAGTTTTCATAAATCTGTTTCAAAGAACAAGCCCCAGGAGTGGAGCCCAAATCTCCTCATCATTGACCAAACTGCTCTTTTAAACTGAAGTTAAGAATTAAGGGGCTGGACAGATGGCTCAATGGTTATTAGCACTTGATGCTGTTGCACAGGCCTGAATTTGGTTCCCAGCACCCACATGGTGACTCACAACTGCCTGTACTCCAGTTTCAGGGGATTGAAGTACCTTTTCAGGCCTCCATGGAGACCTGCATGCACATATTTATATGCAGGCGAAACACTTGTATGTATAGAACGAAGTTTATAATATTTTAAAATATTTTTTTCTTACTCAAATGGAAGCCCTACCTGTTATTTAACATCTTACAATTAAAATGATCTCTAATTGGTTAGAAACTTGGTAGTTTTTTGTAATCTATTTGTTGGCAAATGTGCCTTTCCTGAACATGGGGTGATCACCTTAGGGAGAATGTTTCTGTTTACACAATGTCACTTGGTTTCAGACTCTCAACATAAATCTGGGCTTTCAGCCTGGTTATACCTACAGTTTTAGTGTCCTTAGCCCAAGTAAGCCACAAGAAAATCATGTCGGTCACATGGAATTCTGAGCAGTTTCTCTTTAGGACAGAAGGCTTGTGTTGTAAATCCCAGCTCTTGGGAGGTAGTAGAGGCAGGAGGATTGAGTTTGTGGCTGTTCTGGGCTACATAGTGAGACCTTGTCTCCTGAAACCAACCAACAAATGAAATAAACAAAGCCAACCTCTTTTCTCTTCCTCTTTGAGTCAGTCCTGGCTGCTTCACTGTCCTCCTTCCCAAGAGCAGTGTCTCAGCCATTGCTTTGCTTTTTGTTCTTTCTAGCTCCGTTTGGCTCAGTGTATCCAGTATGCAGATTTGTGGGAAAACGTAGAATCACAGAGTAACAAGTACTTGGAAGGTCCAGAGTGCTCCAGTGAGCTTCAGAAAAGACCCGGGTCTGTAGGCTACATATCACCATGGAGTCTGCTAGAAGGGGGCAGTATTGGAATGTTCATATTGGCACCAACTTTGAATGGACCACATTCATGAAATCCAGATGGGAAAAACTATTAGTAATTCTAAGCATGAGAATTGATGGAAAGGGAAGTCAGTATTGCATTTGAATCATATTGATGAATATATTTATCTCTGTACTGAGTTTACTAACCATCTGAGTTCAAGTTAATTTAGATGGCTGATAAGGGTTTCCAGGGAAAGTGCTGTCAACTGTGAGTAACCTTTTCCAAAGTAAGTCATTTGTAAAGGTTTTCAAGAAGGTACATTCTTTTCTTCAGCTACAACAGTGGTTCTTATCCTGTGGGCACCAACCCCTTTGGGAGTCAAATGACCCTTTCACAGGGGTTACATATCAGATATTTACATTACAATTAATAACAGTAGTAAAATTACAGTTATGAAGTAGTAAAGAAATGATTTTATGGTTGGGTGTCACCACAACATGAGGAACTATATTAAAGGGTCACAGCGTTAGGAAGATTGAGAAGCACTAAGCTAGAAGCTTGATCTTAGATCTACTTATAAGGGTCCTGTGGAAGGGAAGGGAATTCACTTTGCATAAATGAAAGGGCGTGAGATCAAGAAAGTACATCAGCCGGTGACATGAAAGAGGAGACTAATACCTATCAGAATGTGTGTTCTCCAGGGACACTTATTTTCTACGTACTTAGGTAACCCATGCAGAAAACGACAGCAGCTTCAATACTCTCATGCACCTCCCTGACTGTATTTAGGTAAGGGACATACCCAGTCTCCCCTTTCTTTATCTCAGCACTGACTGCTGTGTCCATCTTGGTCCTGCATGTGGCTGGTACTTCTTTCAAGTTTTTGGGAAGACCTAGGGAGAAGATAGGGTGTGGGCTGACTACATAGTTAACTTTTGAGATGAAAGCCTGCTTGATAAAGTTTTCCTATCAAACTAAAGTCTTTAGAAGACCCTTACATGGATCTTGCTTTCTGGCTAAATATGAGTTCCTCCGGAGAGGTAGCTTTGGCATGTTCGCTGTGTCCATAAAACAGTTTGTATTACTATGCAGCTCACATTTGCCACTTAGACTTTCTGAATACAAATTAATCAGCATGCAGCTGTGAATGACAATAAAGTGCATGGTGATGTACCTGCACAAGGGAGGGCATTTGAAGCCCGCTCTCAGGTGGCTGTCAGAAACAGCCAGCCAGAGCTTTGCTGCCTGTTCTCCATAATTGTATAGCCTTGCCTTTCCCTAGTTAATCTGCTTAATAAACTCCCCTGAAGAATCTAAACGCTTAAATTTAGTTTCTTTTTGTCTTTATGGTGTTTATCATTGTTAACGCGGCATCAGAGTTGCCCAACTTTTGCATCATGATAAATTCATAACCCAAGAGAAGGCAGAAAACATAATTATTATCAATTGCTTCTCTCCTGGAATTGCCATTGGCTGAGAGGAGCAATGTATGAACTTAAGGAGTAGCTGATTCAGAGAATTGCGGGGGCTGGAATTGGGCCTGTCTTGATGGTGTGGCCATTGTTTGTGATAACTTCCCACTGGACTGCCCTCCAGGCTTGCCCATGCACTTAGTTCTGCAAGACATGCTAATTTTTAAAAGAGGCCAGTTTTTCCTACACTCTCTAGAATTCATAAACTTGGTCATTCAATAGGCCCTGAGTGCCTGCTTTGGTTTAGGCCTTGATACTAAGGTCCTAGATGCACCTGTGGATGAGAGAAAGTCCTTTCTGTCTTTGTACAGAAGTTAGGACAGGGAGAAGTTGGACAGGTAGATATTTGCTCCAGTGAGAGAAGGTGCACAAAACTGTCCTCTTCCAGAACATGTTCAGTATTCTACCCCAGAGGCTTCATAATCTCTGTGAAAATCAGCAGAGCAGAACAACTTACAGACGAGGAGTGTCAGTTCTTTTGAGGAAAAGTCATGTTAGGGTCATGGAGATCAGAAGTAAACTTTATGTATTTGTTCGCTCAGTTAGGGTGAGTTCGCTCAGCTGGAAGAGTGGGCCTCTGAGAGGGATTCTATGTAGTGCTGCTTTCTTACATTCCCAGATGCACTTCTCACTGTGCAGTGAACTGGTTTCTGTCCCCTGCTAACTCCTTTGCTACCTGCCCTGCTCCAGCCATCCCAAGCCTGTCGTTGTAGCTTCTGTCAAGAAGGATGCAAACCCAGAGCTTTGCAAGAGGTTTGGAGAGCCGACACTAGACAAGGATTTCTTAAAAGGGAGCTAACTTTTGGAAAGAAGTCCTTGTTTCTACTGATTTTGGCTCAAGATAAGACAAGCTAACTTTGAATTATCAAAAAGTTGGAGATATTTCTCCAGAGATTAAAAAGTTATTTTAAGCTTGAATTGACTTTTCCTAATGAAGGACCTTTAGATGATCAAGTTTGTAAAAGCTACAGAAAAATGTAAACTGCTCTTCAACTTGGACTCTCATTTCCTACCAAGTATTAAAAAATAAAAAAGGACTAGATGCCCATGGTGGTTTTCTGTGCTTTGTCTCTATTCGCGGTGCCATTTCTCCCGGGAGGTGAGAGAGTCAAAGAAACACGTGTTTTACTTGTGACGGCAAGAGGCTACTTCCAGCAGGACATGTCTCAGGCTCAGAGTCAGACTTTGGAATGGTGTTTTCCTGTTACATCACCACCATACATCTGAAATATCCTGAAAACATCTCCAAAGCCCACTGTGCCTACCCAAGATGTCACAGTCACACAAAGCCGTTCATTTCTCTCTGAGACAATTGTCTTTTCCAGTCACAGTAGCCACGCATTTAATTTCTTCTTTTTTCTTCAAGACACAGAAACCTTGGCTATCCCTGTGTAGGTTTGGCTATCCTGGAACTTTTTCTGTAGACCAGACTAGCCATGAACTCACAGAGACTCAATGTGACATCTATTCCTTAGATATGTTCTCAGTGTGCAGTTTGTTATTGCTGATGAATAGGTATTTTAGGACATCTTTACTATCTTATGTGTGGCTCCCCCGCATCAGTAGGTTTTAATGCATGTATGTATCAATGCAGTTTAGCCAAAAATTTATTTTTTAAAAAACATGTTACCAGTTCCTTGAGAATTCTGTAGGATGTGTTTTGATCATATCCATCTTTCTCTCCCAACTCTTTTGAGATCCACCTCTCCTTTCCCATCAACCCAACTTGGTGTTCTTCAATAAAACAACAACAACCAACCCCTCAAGTCTGACTTGTACTGCCATTTGCGACCTTCCACCAGAGACTACACTCTTAGGAAAAACGGACTTCTTTTTCCAGCAACCAAACACTGCTAGTACTCTCTTTTTGCCTGCCTATTTTCCCACTATGATTTACTCTATGAGTATGGTATATTGATATCATTAGGAGCTAGCTTAGTACCATGTCTGTTTAGCAGAATGATAGGAGTAGGTTCCCCCAATTCAAGGGCCAATGAACTGTCTAGCCAGAGGTTTGGGGCCCAGGAATGGTGCCAGGTATGGGTTTCATCTTGTGGAGTGAGACTTAACCAAGAATTTAAAACATTCCCTTCTGTTGGTTTAGTTTTCATCTCAGGATACACTTTAATTTCACCCAGATCTCCAAGTTTCTTCTCCTTGGAGCTCCATACTGGCTCCTTCCTTGGGATAAAAGGACCTCCCTGGTGTTGGGTCTTGCAGGCACATGTGTGACTGGCTCTCTCTCCTGCAGGCTAATGTAGAAGCTTTATTCTTTTAAGTCTGGGATGCAGAGAAACTGCCATAGCATCAGCATTTTAACTTGAGGTGATTTGAGATGAACATATTGATTTTAGGCCTGAGATGGGGGAAGGGTATTAATACTATTTTTAAATATTGAGATTATATAATAAATTCCTAGTGCATTAGTTATTCCATTAAAAAAACCTTTGTGAATGCTATATATAACATTTATACATTTGAGATATAATGTTAAAAAATGCTGTGGTCCCTAAATTCTCTGACATAGGTTATTATATTTTTATGACTATTAATTTTGATATAGGCTTTTTGAAATCAATTTTTCCCTGTAATTACAAGGCTGTTTTATGGTGTATGTGATATATCATGAATGTACTTGAGGGTCATGAGAAGTTCACATGTATGCGTGTGGGGTCCAGACTCTTATGCTCCATCTCAAGGACAGCCTCTCCGTACATTAGAGGAAGACAGGAGATACTCAGTTTTGGTTTTAAAGCAACTGAAAACCAGAAATCTTTAAAACTAGTATTTAAAAAAAATCCTGGATTCATTTAGGTACTTTTGAATTTGAAGAACCAAGAAACCCATTGTGTCAAAATGCTAATAATTCTCCCAAGTCCAAGGCAGCTCCCATTCTATCACATAGTGGGCACAATTCACTGTCTGTTGGGTTGATTTTGGACAGAGAACCACATGTGTGTATTTTAAAAATAGAACTAAAATTATAAAACCACACAAGTCCTATCCCACAAGGGATTTAAAACTCAAGGGTAAGTAAAATAAGTGATTGAGAAGGATCTTGTGCATGGAGTCTCAATCTTTCTCTCTCTTGGTTTTTTTCTTTTCTCACCTTCTTTTCTGTTTTAATTTCCCTTGCTTGCTTTTTTTGTCTTTTCTAGCAAGGGGATTAGGGTAAAAACCTAGTTTGAAGGGTGCTGCTGGGTAGTCTTAAAATCTTAACATTCAGCCTTTTTGTCCAAAAATGAAGGGAAGAAAAATTATTTTTATTTACTTGTTGACTTTAGGGATTTTTTGTTTGTTTGTTTGTTCTTGTTATTTTTGTTTTTAAGACAGTGTTTCACTATGCAGCCCTGGCTGGCCTTGAACTCCCAGACATCAACCTGTCTCTGCTGTCTGAATGCTGAAATTAAAAGTATGCACCACCCCACCAGTCTATTCACTGGCTTTAACATGAGAAAAAAGTACACACAAAAATGATGTTGGCAATACTGGAGGTAAATGTAAATAATTAAGGATTTATTTTAAATTATTAAAATTTTTATGTGGATATTGACAGGATACATCTCTCTAGGTTCTTGGTTCTTGCTTGCTGGCCTAGTGAAAGCCTGCCAGACCAGCTTTCTTGATCCCTTATGGCAGGCTGTGGATGTGCACTTGAAGTGATGGGGGTTCAGATGCCAATTTTTCCTGTGTCTATAAAGAGCTTCTACCTGGCCTGCTCTTTATCTCTACCTGCATGGTCAGTCTGTATTGCCCCACTATCTCTAGGTCTGTCCTTCCTTCCTTGTGCCTTTTTGCTTTTCTTCCGGCTTCCTATTGTCTCAGTCATTCTGCAGTAGGGTGAAACATGGTAGGCCTTATGTAGCTCCCTTGTACTTCAGGTACAAAGCTCTCTAGCAAGCTGCCTAGCAACAGGCGTTCTCCCATCATGGATGCCTGTGTTATCCAGAGCAAGGAGGCTACAAGGCTGCCTGTATATGAGCAACTGCCCAGGCATATGGTGGCTTCACAGAGAGTCTTTGAGGGATCTGGCTTTCACGGGTACAGAACACAGAACGGTAGCACAGTCAGAATCCACATGGGGCTGCAGTGTGACCTTTCTTGCCAAAAGGCTGCATAGTGAATACTTTTAGCTTTCTGGGCTTTATAGTCCTTGTTGAAATGGCGTTCTACTATTACAGCATGGAAGCAACATACAATATGTATATATGAATGCTGTGTTGCAATAAAACTTTATTTATAGAACCAGGCAGTGGGCCAGATTTGCCCTGTGCACCATAGTTTGACAATCTGTCTAGACTGTAGCTTCTAGATACAGGCTTTGAATGCTTACATCTGATGCTTGCTTATCTTATAACTTAGGCTAGTTGATTAACATTCAGTGTTATAGTTTCCTTATCTATCAAATGAAGTTAAGCCAGCTTTGACTCATTTTGAAAGTTTTGATGGTATGATTTATTCAAAAACATATGCAGTGCATAGTGATATCACAAACATTATTTCTGGGCTGCCTTGTGCAATTACGGAAGATGGTGGAAGTTCCAGAAAGACCCCGCCACATCTGGAGGACAGTTGATCTTAGATTACTTTTGCTTTCCAGTGTGACAGCTGCCTTGTGTTTTCAGTGGGCAACTGCAGAATTTTGAAGGTCACTGTGGTCTTCCTCCTCTGTGCTAGGAATACTTTCCTCACAACAATTTAAACACCAAACTTGCTTTTGGTTTATTTATGCGTCTCAGATCATTTCCCTCCTTCTGAAGGGCAGAGAACACATTTTTACTGTGGATTTGTCTAGTCTTTTGTGGCATATTCTTTGCTCAAGAGGAAAAAGGTATTAGTATACCATGAGCTCTATATACAAAGCCCCCGGGATTAATCTTAAATGCTAGCAAGAAAAGGGCCATATAGCAGGTCTGGGGCCTGGGAATGGATGGATTGTTTCCTGGTGGTAAGGCATGTATGCCAGGTTCACTGAGCTCCGAAGTAGGTGTCTGCAGGGTGCAGGACAATATAAAGTTTGATTGATTTATATATGCATGAAGTGCTTTGTCAATATTCAGTTTTCTGGTGACCCCTTCTGAAAAGGTGTAATGCAAATGAGAATGCAAATGGCTTCTCTATAATAATTCCAACTTTAACAATAGATCTATATTATCATTTTAAAAAATTATGTGTATATATGTACCTGTGTGGGACAATGCATGTGAGTGCAAGTACCTGTGGGATACAAAAGAGGGCATCTGACCCCTTGCTACTGGATTTATAGACCCCTCTGAGTTACTTGACATGGGTGCTGGGAGCTAAGTTTCTGTTTTCTGTAATAACAGTACATTGTAATTTTAATAGCTAAGTCATCTCTCCAGCCTCTAGCTATAGCTTTTGAAAATATATGTTTATTCTGGAAAGTATCTTTTTGCTAAGTTATAGTACATACCACTTTTGATGTTTAAATCTTGAAAACTGATCAGAAAGCAGTTGTATACCCCCGCCCCCCATGGCAGGTCTGTTGAAGGAATGTCTTGCTTCAATAACTGCCAGGTCTATTTCCCCTCTGTCCCAGTCTCCCACATGATCTCCATACAGTAGTTACTGGCAGGTCTCCTCATTCTAGGCTGAGTCCTGCCTGACCAGCAAAGAACTAGAGCAGTTGTTAAAAGCCATTACACAGGGAGTTCAGTGCAATTTTTAGGGGCAAGAATTAAGAATAAGAACTTAGTAAATTTATAATTTTAAATGGTTAGAGGAGTATAAGAGGAGAATATTATGACACATGCAAATGAAATTGAATTATGCACATCTCAGTGTCAATGCTAAAGTCTTGTCTTCCATTAAGAAAGGCTTGTTTTCTTCCTCCTTACATGAGGATCTCCTGGAGACCTTGGTTTTGCCTTTTGGCCTACAAAGCTTAAATTATTTACCATCTGGCCCTCTACCTAAAAAGGGGGTGGGGGAAGGTTTGCCAACCTCTGACATACAGCAATGATTTTCAGTCCTTTTTGTTGCTCCCAGATTGTTTCATTAAACCAAAGCTCTTGGGAGAAGTTTGGTGGAGCTGGTGGGGTGGGAGGGCAGACTGGCCTGAGCCCAGCCAGCCTCCTCACTCCACCTCTCCTCCTGGGGAAAAGGCTGCCTGGATCAAGAGAGGGTTTCAGTAATGCTTGTAAAGACCCATCTGTGGTCTCTTTTCTGCTATTCCAAAATTCATAGAGCTCTAAAATACAACAACAATAAAAACATTTTTCTGCCTAATTTTTTTTTTTAGCAAATTCATTTTTTGGTGAAACTTGTCCTCAGATGACTTGAGATTTCTCAGCATCCTGCTTGTTTTCTTCTTTCCTCCCTCTCTCTCTTCCTCCCTCCTTCCCTCCCTCCCTCCTTCCCTTCCTCCCTCC